>JAKGGE010001954.1:0-12991 GCA_023748175.1 Hoolock leuconedys | reverse complement strand
GGCGCCCTAACCTCCCCGGACGATGGGCCGGCAGAGGCGCACTCATTTCCGAGACTGTGGGTGGCTGCAGAGGCTTCCTACTCTGTGACGGGCGAGGGACAGAGACTATCTTCACACCAGATGGGGCGGCCGGGCCAGGCGCCTCCTCCCTCCCAGACGGGCTGCCGGAAAGCAGAGGCGCCCCTCACCCCAGACCATGGGTGGCCGTTCAGAGGCGCTCTCACCACTGATGATGGGTGGCCGGGCAGGCTCCTCTCACCTCCCAGAAGATGGGTGGAAGGGCAGAGGCTCTCCCAAGACCTCCCCGACTCCATGGTGAATGCAGGTCTCCCCACCACCCAGGATGATGGGTGGCCGAGGCCTCCTCACCTCCCAGACAGTGGAGGGTCGGGCAGAGGCGCCCCTCACCTCAAGATGGTGGAGGGGCCAGGCAGAGGCCTCACTTCCCATACCATGGGAGGTCCGCAGAGGCTCTCTCACCTGGTTACTGATGGGTGGTCACAGAGGCGCCTCACCTCGGATGATGGTTGGCCGACAGAGCGCATCCTCACTTCCCAGGATGTTGGCCTAGGGCCGGTGGCTACTCCTGGACTTCCCGGATGACGGCTGGTCGTGGGCAGAGGCCTCACCCCGGACGCATGGGTGGCGGCAGAGGCAACCCCTCACTTCCCAGACCATGAGTGGGCAAAAGCTACCTCACTCCCTTGTGAAGGCGGTGGGGCAGAGGCGCCTCCTCAATTCCCAGATGTTGTGGCCGGGCAGAGTCTCCTCTTCACCCCATATAGGTGGCCGGGCAGAGCACTCCCTCACTCACCCAGACGGGGCGGGCTGGACAAGGGCGCCCCTCACCCCAGACGGGTGGCCGGGAATAGGCCCCACCTCCCAGACGAAGGGTGGTCACAGATGCGCCTGCACTTCTTGGGGGCATTCTTGTACAGTTTATGATTTGGAAAATATAACTTATTTTTCTTTTACATATCCCATCGATCATAGTGTTTGGGGTATTCTTGTACATTATAAATTTGGAAAACATAGCTAAATGTACGGATATGTATCACTGAGAGGTTTTAACTCAACCATGGTTTTACTACTGATGTTTCCTTTGAACTTAGACAAACGAGAGTAAAGTAGCCAAAGTTAGACAAGAATTCATGCATAGAAATAAGCACGCATTATAAGTTTAATTGTCTGTGTTCTGGATTATTAGTGCTGCTTAGCCCAATCTTATTATAAATAATATGATTTTTCTTTGACAAAAAGATAAAATGATGAGGGTGATAGATATGGTTTATTTTATCCTATAAATAAATTTATTAATATTGGATTATTTTATAGATTAAATAAATTTAGTTCTTTGAATAATTATATCTCATATTAGAATCCAACTCAACAGAAATTAGACTGCTAAAAGATGTGGTTTTCATGGCATTAAGGCTGTGAAAGCAGGAAGTATGTTTTAATTGCTAAAACCCTATGCATATTTGTGATATTAAATGTATAATAATAAACTTAGCGGATGTTGCATCCATAATTTAATGAAACAGTAAAAACATAAACCTGTCATCTTCAAATTAAAGAAAAAAAGTGAACCTGGAAAGATCATCAGGAAGAAATGAAGGACAAGAATCCTTGTTTTCCTCAAAATCCAGTGATTTGACTCCACATTAAAACTTGACTCCAAGGAAAGAAATCGAGAGTAAAGCGGAGGCCATTAGTGCTCCAATGCCAACACCTTCTTGTAGAGGTGGAGCCAAATGATGATGATGGTAGGGTCATTTCTTCTCTCTTTCATCTGCTGTCAACATCTCATCATACCAAGCGTATAGTGTCCAGTAAATTCATCAAGCTCTGTAAACAACAACACATCGGTCACTGTTGACAGCTAAACTGACCTGCATGACTGATAATTATTATTCTGTGCTCCTCAGTTTCAGCTGCAGCATGCAGTGCAATGATAACCCAGTTTTACTTCCTCCCCCGGAAGCAGGCGATCTTTAACCTCTCCTCGCAGCTCTGACTCCTGCTACAGACTCTAGCGCTGTGACCTCGGTGGCTAAGCATACTTGGCATTCATGCTCCAACAATAATTCAAGTTGATCTGGTGGATGGGAACTCTGACACCGGACTCTGAGTTGTGTGTGTGTGTCTGCACTACGTTTCCATGCAATAATGTGGAGAACTTCTGATTGCTTCAAGTGCTGGGCCTAATTGTCTCTATCTTCTCTCCACCACCACCTCAGACTATAATTCTATTTATCACGATGAATACTCAATTCATTAACCCATCGAACACTGGTAAGTATATTCAAATATTTGCCTAGATAATTACAATATCTTACGTTGGAAGGGTAAAACTGAGGTGTTCGGTAATGAATTAGCATCCAATTAGGATCTGAGCACCGGACCGTCGGTTTGTTCCGTATGAGACAAGGACCTCGTATCTGGGGTGGTTAACTCAGGATCTTCTCTTTCGCTTTTGGATTCATTTCTTGTTCCTTCTACTGAAAGGGAAGTTAAAGATGACCAAACGGTCAACCCACTGGACTACCGGCACCAATTTTGCAGATCTTTGACGTAATCTCTTACCAGCGGTCGCAGGTTGAAGGAGGAGGTAGATTTCTCGTTCCTGTGCTTCTATTTCCTCAGACAAGATTTTCCTGAGGATAATGTAATGACTGCAAGGTACGTCATGAGGAGGTTTGCCGTACACAAGCATTTAGGTCGTCGCCCGTCACATGCAAAGGATGGTGACCCTTGCAGCTGCCAGTAGATGTTGTCTACCACTGAGTTTTTATACCTTTTCTTGCACTCAGTCTGACATCCTGTAAGCCCTGCAGATGAATTCAACTTCCTATATCCAAATCTGATCCAAATATCAAGAAACAAAGTTAAACATTAGAAAAAATGATATAAGATTTATATTATTCTTAAAAATATAAACATAAACTAAAATTCCTCCTTTTCATGTAGTATATATATATATAGATATATATATATATATATATACATATATAAAATATTTGTTTTAGAGTAGTTGAATTGTATAAGAAGAAAGCCATCCAACCAACCAGGATAAACATGGATGAAAGGAATAGGTTGATGGGAACACAAGGTCCACACAACCTTGTCGAGCCCTTTTACTTCTTGGATGCACTTCACAGCGATTCTGCACTACACCAGCAGAAGTGAGCCTATGAACACAGTCGTAGGAGTTACAAAGCCAGCCACCTTTTGACCCTCTTCCCTCAAACCAAGAACTTGTCCTGACGTCTACTGAAATAATTGCTCTTTTCCATTAATTGTTCTTCCATCTACCTTCTTCTTTCTTCTTCTCCTCCTCCTCCTTCTCTCTTCCCCTGTCTTCTGGAATTACATTGCTCCAACTTTTCCTCCCCTTTCCTTAAACCTTTCTCCCACCTCTCAGACTGCAAGTCACTCCAAGGTCAACAATGCTGCCTCCAAACCCAAGTGAGTATCCTCCCCTCAACCGGATCTAAATGTGTTCCTTGCAGCTTGCTCTTCTTTCACTGCAAATCATTCAGTGTCAGTGTCAATTGTGTAGTGGCCAGTGGTTGATCACTTGCGTTCTTTGTTTGATTGTGCTTGGAAATCTTTGTTGCTTGCTTCTTTACTGTATATAATGCGCTCTGACACTAATTTCTGAATAGATCCGCCATATTTGAAGCTTCCAACAATAAGAACACAAGGAGCACCCTAAGGTTAGCAGAACGAGCAGAACTGATCTACCAAGCTGGACGCTAATCCACTTCTCCCATGGCGAAGCAACCTTCTCCCATGTCAAAAACCAAGTGTGTCTCTGCTGGGGATCGGTCTCCGAGATCAGCTGGAATCGAAGACTGCAAACAAGAACAGCACTACTCCTGACGTGGGCGATTCTTCTCTGTTTTCGGTATTTAGTCCGAGTAATCCTGTGTTCCAACTGTGTTTTTGTGCAGTGAATTTGCTGGTCTCAGAAACTTCCAAGCGGGCAAGCCAAGGCGTTGGAGATGGTGATAGCTGTACGCGGTGGAGAAGGACCTGAAGAAAGCAAGGGACTGAAGCTGGCTTCTGGTCGAGCTAGAAAAGATCAAAGCTACCGAGGAACTGAATGAGGCGAAGCAGCAACTCCAGCAAGCTACTGAGGCGCAGTGAGGGCTGAGGAGAGCTTGGGATGGAGAAGTCTGAGCCAGCGAGCTGGAGAAGCCAGGCAAACATGCTCCTGGTGCGGGAGGAGGAACTTCAGAGGGGAAATCGAAGGACTTCGAGCCGACAAACTCTTGGATGCTTCTGCAATGAAAGTCCCATGGCGCAAGAACCGAGAGAGGATCAAAGCAGAGCTTGTTGATGCCACCAATGCGAGAGCCTGCATTGACCTGCTGATGACGCGTGAGAACCGCTGAGCTCTTTGTCCGAGGAAGTCGGCCGTTTAAAGGCTCACATCGACTCCAAGCTGGATGACGCAAGCAAGGAAGCGACAGAGATGATCCAAAGATGGATGCCGAGGTAAGTGCTATGCAACTCGAACTGGAAGAGCAAAGGCAGCTGAAGAGAAGCTGGCTCAGATGGGAAGCACTGGTCGAGCAGCTTCCAGATCGAGGTGGCTGATGCTAGGAAGGGCAAGTCAGATGCATCCGAGCTGGTCGACGAGTGGAGGAAGAAGACAGAGATGCTGAAGGCTGATCTGAAGAAGCATACCAGTCAGAGAAATCTGCGTCAGATTCCCGGCGGCCATGATGGTACAACTGGAAGAGAGCAAGTCTCTTCGAGGACGCCGAATCCGAGATATCGACTTCCGAGGGGAAGATACAAAGTCACTGGGGATCGAGGGGTGGCGTGAAGCAGAAGACCGACTCCCGAGGAATCAGATCGGCAGCTCGATTCAGCGCAACAAGACGCAGCCAACATTGGGAAGACGGTGGAGCTACTGAAATTGAGCTCAGACCTGAGGAGGAGGAGAAGCTGCAGGCAGTAAACAGGGAAAAAGGTTGCTGCTGCGAAAGCTGAGAGTCTGACGGAGGAGAACGACAAACTCATCAATGAGCTCAAGATAAGCAAAGACGAAGGGGAAAAGGGCCAGCAAGGCAATGGAAGGATTAGCTTCTGGCACTGCAAGCCCTCCAGAGAAGCCCGAGATAAGGAAGAAAGGCTTCGGAGAATGAGGCCGAGGTTGAAGAAGCTCAAGGAGATAGAGCAACTCAACATAGCTCAGAACACCGAAGAGAGGTACGAGGTGATGCCTTCGACGAGGCGCGATATGATATCGTTTGCCCCCAAGAAAAATAGTCGAAATGATCTGAAGCCGAAGCGAGCAAATCAAGCAGTGAGTGGGCTGCAGCGATAGCGATCTTGCCAACACCATCAAAGAGTTGGAAGAAGAAATTGCTGCCATGAAGGCTGGAGATGGTAAGAATGGTGAGCAAAGCCGTTTACGCGGCAAACACAGGAAATACGCAGACGCAGCCGAGACGATGACTGCCGCGACAAACGGAGACCGGCGCGATGTGCGCCATGGAGCAGCAGAGGAGCCGTGCTTAACGAGAGTTTGCGCCTGAGGGGAAGCATTGCTGGACAAGGAAACGGAGCTGCAGAGCATCGCGCAAGAACGACGACCTCCGCGCGTGAAGCAGCGGTGAATTGCAGAAGGCCTCTGTCTTGCTCCACACAGGCCACGGCCAAGAAGGTGGAAGGCCAGCATCTGAAAGCGCAACGAGGACGATGTGGGCATCGGAGAGTGGATCACGAGGGAACCGGATCGACGACGACGACGATGATGATGAAGACATGACTGAATACGGATGGCAGCATCATCAATCTGACGGATGGAACCAATGGGAGCACTGATGATGGACTGGCCTCGCCCGCCACAGCAGCAGCAGCAACAGAGGAAGAAGGCATTACGTACGTTTGGGAACCTTCTGAAGAACAAGAACTTTTATCGGCTTCTACGTTGTTTGCTATTATTCTTTGGTGGGATGTGCATTTCAAGAGTGATGGTGTTGCGCTTTGATGCTTGTATTTGTCCTATTAAAAGCCTTTAATCTTGGATTCTACTCAAAGCAGCGTATTTAGTACTCTCTGTTGGAGGACTCCGGGCCCGAACCGGCTGTCTCTAAACCGAGAAACTGGAATCGGATCTTGATGATGGTTGATTCTTGTACGTCCCATTCTCTTTACTACTCATCATGTCATCGATAGAATACTGGACAATTAAAATGTGAAGAAGCGATCAAGTCATTCCGTTTCCTCTGGATAATAATAACTTCGACTTCCCGATGGAGTCACAAAAGAAGAAGAAATAGATTGACTCTGCCTGTATTGGCGCGCTTGCAACAGTAGCACCGACAAAAAGGAACCCAAAGAGATGGGTTGATCTACCTTGGGTCAAAGAGTTCAGAAAGCTTCAGTCCAAAAGCTTACTGGCTTTTCTTGCTACCTTCACTTTCATGATGTCAACTCCCATCGATTTAAGATCAAAAGCAATAGACAACATAAAACAGTGCATCATTCATGTCTCAACATGCAAATAAGATGACAGATAGCCCATACCTCTCTTTGCCATCACTGATCCATGAAATATGATATTTAATTTCCATGAACAATTTGACTCCGGTGTGCTCTATCCTAAGGTGCATCAGGCCATGGCGACATGACTGCGATGACAGATAACATTAGTGAGTGACACATGAGATCAAAGATGGAGTGCTCACCTAAGATCTCTTTCCAGCCGAAATCATTGTCTAAGTCATCCAGGCTTAGGCATCCCAGTCCTCAAGGATGTACTCAATAGATCCCTCGAGAGAGGTGGTCTCACTCCTGCTCATGTTTCTGGAGAGACTGGATCCAAGGAAGCTGTAGACCCGAGGTGGGGAAGACACGCGAAGGTAACACAACCCTTATAAGCTTCACCGTACTCCTTTCCCCAGCTCAAACGCCTGCAGGCTGGGAGCAGCAGCTACTAAGCCCACCGCCCACGGAAAGGCTTGCTGGCTGGTGCTGCAACCCTCTCGAGGCCGTGGGCGGCCAAACTCTGTAGGATGACGAGGCTCGAGAGCTGGCGGATCAAAGCTAAGACGTCGTTCTCGGTCGGTGGTTCCTGGAGAAGCAGGTGCAAAGAGGCGGGAGCAGGTCCAGATTGGAAGTGGCACTGCAGGTTAGAGCCGGAACAAGGTTCTGCACCAAATTGCACCCTGATCAAGTGTGCTGCATCTGCCTGCTGCTGAAGGGAGCTATCCAGGAGCCTCGTCAAGCTTCCCAGGCTGGCCACTGTCAGTAAGCCGGGCATGGTCGCGAGCAGATTGAGGTCGGTTCTGGCTGATGCGTCATGGGTCGATGCCTCACTTGGAGGAGCTTCTTCCTCATGTTTGTGTTCCAATAGTTCTTGATCTCTCGCTTGTCGGTCCTCCCAGGTAGCCTGGGTGGCGATGGCCGACCACCTTCGAGTCAAGAAGACAATAGAGAACCATTCAAGACTGCACCTATTGCTACCGAACAAGGAAAGAAGACGAAACGAAGGAATTAACAGGAGTTATATATACTTGTTTCGAGGACAGCATTAGCTGAAGCATGAGCTTCTCCCTCTTTCGTCCGTGAACTCCCCCGCTTGATATCGGGACGGGAGTGTGTTCGTCCACCTAAGCCTGCAGCTCTTGCCGCACCGGTTGAGCCCCGCAAGCTTCTGGCAACCGCCGCCACCCCTGCCCGTGCTTCCCAATGTAGTCCTTCTCAGCTTCGTCCTCCTCCGGCGTCCATGGCCCCTTCTTTAACCGGAACTCATCGTGCAACATGGTGGCTCCCATGCTTCCTCTTCCTATGAGAGTAGGAGAGAAGAGAAGATGTCCAACTGTTTCTTTAGTTCGGAGGGCGACGGGTTTTTTATAGGGGAACCATCTTCTTCTGGATTCCAACTAAAACAACGTAAAATAATAGCATAGAAAACAGTCTCCGAAAAGAGGGTCTGAGAAGACTGGTGAAGGATTGATATTACGACAAAACCCACGTACGTCAGCCGCCCATGCAATACCTAATGCATGCATGCGGTTGTAATGCAGCATCCAGTCGAACAGGGATCCATGTATAAAGATGGAAACAGGACGTTCTAAGGACTCTCGGACGTACCCAGTTCTATGGTATAACAGGCATGCAAGAAAGGAGCTGCAGGAACTCTTCTCCCTCGTGCACGGGCCACAAGTAGACTAGAGTTAGGCTAGGGTTCGAGGCGGTGGGACCCAGGCGGAAAGGAAGGCCCACCCACTGGGCACAAGTTGGATGAACTACGAGTGACCGCCGGAGGAAAACTGTGGGTTTCATGCCCACAGAAACATGCATGGTTTTGTGAGCAGAGGAGTCAGCATGACATGGTTCTGCTGGAAACAGTTCTGTTTATTGATTCTAATCAAACTGATCAATTCCATATATGTTTCTATCAATTGTCTGACACATACATAGAACCATAGTATCCAAATAACTAATGACACAACTACAGGATTACATGTATGTGTGTACATGTTTCGGTCATCTCTCATGTTGGTTCAAGAAATCATTCAGCTTAAGCTCCCAAACTCAGGCTTATGGAAGTCTTAAGGATTCTTCTTCTTCTTCTTCGTCACTGTCACTTCCATAATCTCATGCACTCGATTATTATTATTAGTGATTGGTTAAGGTTCCTCAATCAGCAGCTTTTAAATATCTAAGCAACTTCTGGGAAGGTGAGCAAATAGGGTGAGTGTAGATTTTGCAAGGCAGCATTTTTCATCGAGTCATCTTACAAAGAATGATGTTCAGGTTCAAAAATTCGCACTTATTATTTCAGAAATTAAAATCCTGGTGTTTGATGCTATAATCCATCTAAAAAGTGGAACAAGGTTTTCCTTGTGTTTTGATGGTTAGAGTTGCAAATATTTTTCGCTAATTTGCAAAGAACAAAGTTATCTAGAGGATAAAACTTTTGGTTATAGAGTTAAATAACAAAAAAATAATGATTTATTTTTCTACAAATGTTTGATCTTCATGGGGAGAAGAGGCAACATGAACATGAATATTCTGAATTTTTCTCTAATAAATTTAAAGAGGATGAAAAGGATGTATAAAATTTTTCAAATGTTAGGTCATGCAAATCTTGTGTTCATTATTTTATATATAAATATTTATTATTTGTTTTTACTTTTATAATATTAACTTGAATTTGTACTTTTACTTTTTGGAGAATAATTTAGGTATAATCATTCAAAATCTGTGTTTTGTACCACTAGCTTTTAGTTAAAATTCCTTGGATGCACTGATCCATTGCTAACAATCATAAGATAATCATTTTCTTCTGGCCAGTTTTTATTATATGCACAGCTATAATGAGGAGAACAGGACTGACTGTCTTCCATGACAATAACAGAAGGACATGGGGAAGGGAAGCAAACTTGGTAAAGAGGATTGCTAACTAAGTTTGATCGATCCTTGTCGACCAATGCAAAGAATTGAGAATCTTCATCAGTACAGATTTGGAATCGATGTATATATGAATACTAAGCTGTCAGGCATAAGTTGGTTGAGAATTGGCATACGAAACCCAAGTCTTCTTTGGGGTTTCGACTTGAGGCAATGTTGCTTTACATGTGTTCTTGACAATGCGATGTAATGGATTATCTTGGAAATAAATAGATGTGACTTTTCAGTTCAATTCACATCAAAAGTAAAAATAACTCGAATGATAGAGTAGGAAATAAAGATCATTGGATTGGACTTTATACGCAATGTTACTACATTCTGATTTTATGTTAGTTTTGGACTCTTTATCATTAACATAATGAGATCTATAAGAACTAGATGAGTTTACAACCATTAACTTTAAATAGCACTCATGTTGATGGTTTATACCACCAAGTTAATGAGTAAAATTATTTCATTAAATTGAATTGTAACAGCGATATTAGCTAGCTCCAACCTATATAATAAAAGATTCATACCCCATGGCAGAAGACATGCCATTAGATGGTACCAATGACCTTATATACATCACATCAAGATTGTATCATGGGATAACGGATCCATTCAAAAAATATTGACATGCCCCAAGAAAGGTCAAGGAATGATGAAAAGGGAGCAAATGATACCTCATACATTATGTAATGAATAAGAGTGTTCCAGTCCTAATTTTACTAAGGAAGAACTTTACATGAACAATCATACTGAAAGTACATGTTCCCTGATAGAATACTTCTTTGTTTTACTAGTATAGTCATGTTATTGAGATATTATATATATATATATATATATATATATATAGAGAGAGAGAGAGAGAGAGCGGGGAGAGAGAGGGGAGAGAGAGAGAGGTGAAAGATTAAAAATGAAAAACAAAAATTTTAGAGATTAACAAGCTAAAAATATATTAAAAATTAATATAAAATTAACATGATTAGGTAAATATCTGTGTAACCGAAGAAAATCAAATTCTCTTCAATATATGAGATTAATTACATGGTTCTGTATATCTTCACTCAGCATGACTCCCCTTGCTTACCTCATAGGATCACCTTTCAACCATTTCTAAAACTCAAGATGCCCATAGGAGCACCTAAAAGTGTCTTGTCTGTTCATCTCACAAAGATCAAAGACTAAATGTATATTTATATGAACAAACCCCTACCTCATTTCAAAGAGTTTTAGCTTCTAATTAGACTATTGACTAATTTTATATATAATTAGGACTCATAAGTATACTTATCAACCTTAATAATCTCCACCTTGGCAAGCATTTTTTCATTTTGTGTCTTTTATAGAAACTGAACTATTGCCTTGAAAATTTTACCATAGCTATACAGACTGAATCAATTCATGATCTAACACTTGATTCTAATAAGTTCATCAATGCATACCGTATAGTTGAAATCGAATTAGTGGTGCTACTTGATTTTGGAGAAAGATGTCAATCTCACATTTTTACTATCATTAGTAGAATTTTTTCCCTTACAACCAATTGTATCCTAGAAACCATGAATATCATCTTTTATTTTTTTTACACTACGAAGCTTGTTGCTATAAATGTCTATCATCCCTCGCTAGTATCTTTGTCCTTTTAAGGTCTTTACTAAACTTCCTAAACAATACAACTCTTGATATATATTTATTATGATCATATAACCTAGTAACTTTTAGAACTCTATCTTTAACCTTGTAATCATAATATTGAAAATATAAAAGACTCAAATCTAAATTAGATTCTTTTGTAGTTTCATACTATAAAACATATCCTCTGGAAGTATACACCACCATTAATTGTTATACTATTACACTTGCTAAAGAAGTCCTAAAACGATGTGTTTATCAATAACATTTTATGCTTATAATTTGAAAGGTATTACATGATATGCATGCCATATTCATATACTTATTGAGTTATCATTTACCATAGACTTCCTACTTTTGTGGTTAGGATACCCATATCCCACCAAGTAATAGGTAAGGATGGGGCACGATAAGCCGATAGCCATGGGTATTTATATATATATATATATATATAAATTCTGGATATATTATGTATGTGTGTTTCTTTGGTTAGATGCTTATAACATGTGCCAAAAATAAAACTCCATCATTTTATTTAATAAATTCATATATTTTAAGATTTTCTATCTATTTTTCACTATAGTGATAGTGGCAATAGTAAACTGAATGTGATATCCTATTTTGTATGGAACCAGCAGGATGGTTACAACAATAAAATGTGTTTGATTTTGACTACTTAAGGGAACCTATAAAGATTTAAAGGCTATATTTTGACCCCTTGTTGACCCTCTATATACTTAGGATAATGATTCATCAACAAGTTGGGGTTAACTTCGAATAATATTTGCTGAACATAAATAATATAAATTGTGTATCTATTAGTAGTTGTTATTGTAATTTCTAGACTATTGTTATTATAGATTTTAATCGCCTAATGTATCATAATTCAAACCAATTTCTGGTTCAATATCAAACTATCGCAAGCTTCTGTGTCAAGTAAATATTAGATTTTCTACAAAATTGCATTGCATCAAGGCATGCTTCAATACAAAGGTGATAAGTTTAGAGATCAAAATAGAGTATAAGTACTAGTCAAAGAGAGCTCTCAAGTGGTGCTTTATAATGGTTTCTTAGTAACGAGGAGTATCGAGTGTTGCTCAAACTTAAAAAGTTATCTGAATAATCGAACATTAAAGTTAGTAATTATATATTGTATTAAATTGATAGTACATTTAAATAATATATCAATTGATAAGACACTCGAGTTGATATAGTACCTAATAATGATGTGACATTTAATCATCTATGTCTTAGACACCTATCGCATTGTCAACTCAAAATGGAGCAAGTTAATTCTTGGCTTTCATGACCTCGATCTTTCCAAAAGATTAAATGCTTGATCCCACATTTGAGACTTAGATGCCACCCAACTTGATGATCTTAACGTGAGGTTCCTTTCGACGGAGTTCCAACGGTACTATGACATGGAGATTCCTATAAAGTCATCTAAAGCCGCCTTCTTCACATTTAAGCCAAATTTTAATCAAAGTTCTTGACATTCTTGAAAAAGATCATCATTTTCATAATTTCTTCTACGCAACATTCTGAACAACTTCAAATATTAAGATAAATATTTCATTCTTAATGCAAAAAGCATTTTGGTAAGATGGATTGACCAGGTCTCAGATGTGGATGGTCTGCATTCAAGAAGAATAATTATTATAAAGTCATGATTTACGCATTTAGTAAGTGGTACATTAGGTTTTATATTTGCATAAATTATTTATATCAGCACTTGTGAGATTCTCAACTCTTTCTGGCCATTTAGCTAGCTATCACATATCAGTCTTGCTATGTTTTATCCATTGTTCTATAGCACATTATTGAAGCCTTTTAAGATGTTCATCATGCAGTTTAGTATTTTAAAATTACCCATGGATATTAGGAAGTCAAGTTCCCATCATCATGTAGAATAATAAAGAGTAATATGAAGTAA
>JAKGGE010002614.1:0-10982 GCA_023748175.1 Hoolock leuconedys | reverse complement strand
ATTTATATCAGCACTTGTGAGATTCTCAACTCTTTCTGGCCATTTAGCTAGCTATCACATATCAGTCTTGCTATGTTTTATCCATTGTTCTATAGCACATTATTGAAGCCTTTTAAGATGTTCATCATGCAGTTTAGTATTTTAAAATTACCCATGGATATTAGGAAGTCAAGTTCCCATCATCATGTAGAATAATAAAGAGTAATATGAAGTAAGAATCAACTAATAAACTCTCTTGTGTGAAAATAACTTTGGAAATAATTTACTGTCTGCTGAAAACTCTTTATAAATTTTTCTTAATGATGAATGGTTTTATTGGAACGCTTAGTTATGTTATATTAAATACTTCTACTTTTCTCCTACTGTTGTTGCTTTCAACCTAGTATCATTACTAAATTATATACCTTTTTGTTATATCATTCTAGCAAAGGACACCAGAAGGTCCTTTCTTCTGGTTGAGAAGTTTGCATGCAAAATCTATAAAATTATAAAGAAAAGAAAGAACAAATTAGTTTCTCTACCTTTGTAGAGAGAATACTCAAAAAGGTGCCAGCTTAAATGAAAAGATAATCTCACAACTGCCCTTAAAGAGCCATTTAAAAATGGTAGGTGAATTACAAGCAATAGTTTCCTAATTGTTTTGACGCTGCATAAGCAAAACCTAAACTACATAAGCAATGATCTATGAAAACTGAACTTACATGCATAAGGAAGCCACTGTTATACATCACATAAACTTAATAAAGTCAATATGGTATATTTAATGATATATTCATACTTATTTCATGCTGCATAATCAAATATAAATGGTAAGTAGTTCATGTAAGATGCTTAATTAGTTTAAAATCTCAACACCTCACCACAAAGCTATAGTAATCAAGAAAGCGTAGAATAGCATAAGAATAGACACATACATCAATAAATAGAATTGAGAGTACAGAAATAAACTCATACATACATCTGTGATCAAGTGATTTCACAACAAATAATAAATACCAAGACTATTTTTCTTTTCTTTTCTTTTTTTTGAGATGAGTCTGCTTCTGTCTCCCAGGCTGGAGTTCGCGGCACCCATCTTGCTCACTGAACCTCCACCTCCTGTTCACACCATTCTCCCGTCTCAGCCTCCCAAGCTGCTGGGACTACAGGCCCAGCACCACTGCTAATTTTTTTATTTTAGAGACGGGTTTCACCAAGTTAGCCAGGATGGTCTCCCTCCTGACCTCGGCAGGATCTGCCCGGCCCGGCCTCCCAAAGTGCTGTGATTATCGGTGTGGAGCCACTGCCTGGCCAACGCACTTTATTTTCTTAATTTTTTTTTTTTTTTTTTTGAGACAGACTCTCACCTATCACCCAGGCTGGAGGGTAGTGACACCCTCGCTCATTCGACAACCCCCAACCTCCTAGGCTCAAGGCCCTCGCGGCTCCCAGTTTCCTTCCGGTAGCTGGGATTACAGACACAACGCAAACCATACCCAGCTAATTTTTTTGTATTTTAGTTTCACCATGTTGGCTGTGGCTAGTCTTGAACTC
Source organism: Hoolock leuconedys (assembly GCA_023748175.1). NCBI lineage: Eukaryota > Metazoa > Chordata > Mammalia > Primates > Hylobatidae > Hoolock > Hoolock leuconedys. The sequence goes on along the minus strand of JAKGGE010002614.1, from coordinate 9,449 downwards.
CTGGCCTCAAATTGATCCATCTGCCTCTATTCCCAGAGTGTTGTGATTACAGGTATGAGCCAATCACACCAGGTACAAAGATGATTAAATGGGAAAATAATACTTTTTGTGTTTTTAACAAATAGTGTTAATGTGCATACCCAATAATGTAAAGAATGAAATTATAATTCTAAGGTCACAACTCAAATAACAAAAGTTAACCCAAAGTGATCATAGACCAGAAGTAGAGAGAGCAATGGTGATGATAATAAAAGCAGCAATTCAATTTCTATACATGTCCAATATTTACGCCTAGTACCATTCTCTAGATGCTTTTGAGGGGATCTAATAGAAAGCAAAATGAGATCCGCAAAAAATAAAAACATAAAGGACATAATATAATTGGTGAAAGGTGACTAGGTAGGAGTAAATAGCAGACACCGGGACAAATGAAGAGACCCAGGAAAGAAAAAGATTAAGGGGTCAAAAAAAAAGCTGAATTGGGTCGCGGCACAGTGGTCCACACCCATAATCCCAGCACTTAGGAGGTGAGTGAATCCACTGAGTGCCGGTGGAGTTCAAGACCAGCCTGGCCAACATGGCGGAAACCCCGTCTCTACTAAAATACAAAAATTAGCTGGTGTGGTGGTGGTGCACTGTGGGTCCCAGTTACTCAGGGAGGCTGAGGCATGAGAATAAAGGTCCTGGGAGGCGGGGGTTACAGTGAGCCAATATCGCACCATTGCACTCCAGCCTGGGCAACAAGAGCGAAACTCCATCTAAAAAAAAAAAAAAACAAAACAAAACAATAAAAACCCAACTATATCTGTATCTCTATCTATCTATCTATCTATCTATCTATTCATTCATTCATCTACCTACCTACCTACCTACCCATTCATCTGTCTATAGTCTTGAACTCCTTGACCTCAAGTGATCTGCCTGCTTCAGCCTCCCAAAGTGCTGGGATTACAGGTGAGCCATTGTACTGGCTACTTTTTATCTTTACTTTTTGTACAGATGTGGTTTCACTATATTGCCCAGTCTGACCCTCAACTCTGGCTCCTGGTGATCCCTTCACTGCATCCCAACGCAGCTGGGATTACAGGCATGGACAAACCTGGCTCATCTCTATTTTTATAGAGGAGCTTGTCCTAGATCACAAGTAATTAAGCAATGAAGGTTATATTGATCCAGAATTGATTGTAGCAAAGCCCACAATCTTCCTTTTTTTCTTTTTTGACAAAACTAAGTCTGAGAGAGGTTCCACAATCTTCCTACCAGAGAAAGTGAATGGAGGTAGGTAAAGTCAAGGAGAGACATGGGTCCCTTCTTCGCTGATATAGATGCTTCAAGCAAATTCACATTGCACTCAACAAAACAATGACTCTATAGTTTGAAAGATGAGGCTGTCAAAAGCTACTCCACCGCATATAAGTACCTTTTAAACTCAGAATAGAGGCTCCTGCCCTTCGGAATCTACAAATACTACATATACTCTAGTATAATGGATCAAGGAGCATCAAGCATTACTCAGCAAATAGTACAATTGAACAATTCCAGGCAGCGGTAGGGAGGAGATTCCCTTATGATAGTACTGCAATAATATGGTACAGTGAGAGCTAGCTGTCTGGTGCTGTAGTCTATACAATTATATAAAATAATTCAGCAGAGCTAGATACCCAAAATCCAACCAAGATAAGGTCCGAATCTTTTTTTTTTTTTTTTGAGGCAGTCACAAGCTCTGTCTCACAGGCTGGAGTGCAGTGGCACGATCACCGACTCACTACTGACTCTGCCTCCCGGGTTCCGCATGTTCTCCTGCCTCTCAGCCTCCCAGAAGTAGCTGGGGCTACAGTTGCCCAGCATACCACACACCTGGCTAACTTTTTTGTAATTTAGTAGAGGCTGAGGTTTCACGTGTTAGCCAGGATGGTCTTGATCTCCCTGACCTGCGTGATCCTCCCATCTACGGCCTCCCAAAGTGCTGGGATTACAGGCGTGAGCCACCGTGCCCTGCCTCGAAGCCTCGAATCTTTCTTTATGCTAGAAAAAGAATACATGTATAAAGGTTGTGCTAAACTCAAGAAAATCAACTTGTATGACTTGAAAGAGACTGAGCTAACTAAAAATACTGGCCGGAGCATGATGAGCTCACACCTGTGTCCTACTTGCTTTTGGGATGCCGAGGTGGGCAGATGGGTTAAGCCAAGAGTTCCAAGACCAGCCTGGGCAACATAGAAACCCTGTCTCAAGCTTCTAAAAATTTAGCTGGACATGGTGGTGTGCACTTATAGTCCAAGCACTTGGAGGGAGACTGAGATGATAGAACTCATGAGCCTGGGAGGTCAAGGCACTAGTAAGCCTCATTGATGGCACCACTGTACTCCAGCTTGGACAACGGGAGTGGAAATTTCTCTCCAAAAAAAGAAAAAGTAGCTGTTGAGAAAATTTAAGTTACATTTTATGGCTCACGTTCTATCTCTTTGAACAATGTGGTTCACCAGATCTTCAAAAAAGGTATTACGAGGCTTTGGGTGCGATTGGCTTGTGCCCTCCATTAGCATTTTGGGAGGTGGAGGTGGGGGATCACTTGGGGTGGCTCAAGACCAGCTCAGTCAACATGGTGAAACATGGTCACTACTACTGGAAATAAAAGGCTGGGGCGTGGTGGCTAATGCCTGTAATCTCAGCACTTTGGGAGGCCCAGGGTGGGCCAGATCACCCTGAGGCCAGGAAGTTAGAACCAGCCTGGTCAACATGGTGAAACCTGTCTCTGCTAAGAATACAAAAATTAGCCATGCATGGTGGTGCTCGCCTGTCATCCCAGCTACTTGGGAGGCTGAGGCAGAGAATTTGCTTGAACCAGGGGAGGCAGAGGGCTGCAGTGGGCGAGGATTGTACCACTGCACTTCAGCCTGGGCAACAAGACAAGACTCCATCTCAAAATGGAGTCTTATCTTTTTAGGCTTCATAAAAGTGCACCTAGGTGGTATTATCTTTTTTGCTTGGAAACTGCAAAGATTTCCAGAACTGGCTGGGCAAGGTGGCTCATGCCTGTAATCCTGGCACTTTATTGGGAGGCCAAGCCCGAGCAGATCACCTGGTCAGGAGTTAGGGACCAGCCTGGCCAACATGGTAAACCCATCTCTACTAAAAATACAAAAATTAGCTGGGTGTGGTAGCACATGCACTGAGATCCCAGCTACTAGGAACTGAGGCAGGAGATTTACTTGAACCCAGGAGGTGGAGGTGGCGGTGAGCTGAGATCATGCCACTGCGCTCCAGTCTGGGCAACACAGTGAGACTCAAGATCTCAGAAACAAAAAAAGCAGCCACAGTGCGATTGTAGCTCACACCCCTGTAATCCCAAGAACTTTGGGAGGGAGCCAAAGTGAGGCCCGGATCCACTTGAGGTCAGGAGATGAGAGACCATCTGTGCTGCGGTTGAAACCCTGTGCTACTAAAAATACAAAAATTGGCTGGGCATTGGTGGCGAGGCAGCCTGTGGTCCCCAGCCTTTCCGGGAAGGCTGAGGCAGGAGAATGGTGTGAACCTGGGAGGGAGTGGAGCTTGCACAGTGAGGCGAGACTGCACCTGCACTCCAGCCTGGGCGACAGAGCGAGACTCTGTCTCAAAACAAAACAAAACAAAACAAAAACAAAAAAACAAAACAAAACAAAAAGATTTCAGAACTTTAGCCTTGCTTGGGTCAATAAAGTTGTTTTATTTTTAGCAATTAGAGTTTATCCATAGAAAATACAATTAATACGGCCGGGTGCGGTGGCTCACACTTGTAATCCCAGCACTTTGGGAGGCTGAGGCGGGTGGATCCGCGAGGTCAGGAGATGAGACCCGCGGTGAAACCCGTCTCTGCAAAAATACAAAATGGCGAGGCGTGGTGGCGCCTGTAGTCCCAACTACTAGGAGGCAGAGCAGGAGAATGGCGTGAACCGGAGAAGCGGGAGCTTACAGTGAGCGAGATGGCGCCACTGCACTCCAGCCTGGAATTGCCTGGGTATGAAGCGAGACTCGTCTCAAAAAGAAAATACAATTAGCCACAATCAAGCATGGGGGTATGGTTCCCAGGCTCCCAGCTTTTCTCATCATATAGATCAAGTGTTATTCAGATTATAATGATATTACAGAAGAGATTCATGAAAAAGTCACGATCACATGGGCATTATACTGGATTTTTTTTTTTTTTTGAGACAAGAATCTTGCTTTTGTCCTGCCCAAACTTCAGCTCTAATGTACGATCTCAACTCACTACAGCCTCTGCCTCAGCCTCCAGAGAGTAGCTGGGACTACGGGTGTGTGCATATACCAACTAATTTTGTATTCCCAAGTAGAGATGGGGTTACCATGTGGCCAGGCTGGTGAACTCCCGACCACCATTGATCGCCCACCTCATCCCAAAGTGCTGGGATTACAAGCGTGAGCCACCATACCCGACTTTGGACTTAATTCACAATATAACATTTAAAGCCACAATTTAAAATATGGCTGGCCCATCTCTACAAAACTTAAAAATAAGCTGGGCAAATGCCATGTACCTGTAGTCCCTAACTACTTGAGGGCTGAGATGAGAATTGCTTGAGCCCAGAGTGCAAGGTAAGCGAACTATGATCCCTACACCACTGAACTCCAGCCTAGACTCAGAGGAGACACTGTCTCAAAACAAACAAACAAAAGAAATATATATGTATCACACACATATATATAACATTTATATTATATGTATACACACACATATATCTTTATGACTGGTTCTTTCCTGACTATCGCAATCTTCGTAGTAGGGGTTTCAGAAACACCTCATTCTTCTCCAGTTGCCAACTCTAATCCTCTCAATCTCCAGCAACTATCTCTTTTTTTTTTTTTTGAGACGAGTTTTCCTCTTGTAAGCCCAGGCTGGAGTGCAGTAAGCGCGATCTCACTGCAACCGGCTCCCAGGTTCAAGTGATTCTCCTACTCAACCTCCCCAGTAGCTTTGGGATTATAGGTATCTCATACTCAGCCGTCTAATTTTGTATTTTTAGTAGAGATGGGGTTTCTCCATGTTGGTCAGGCTGGTCTTGAACTCCTGATCTCAGGTGATCCACCTGCCTTGGCCTCCAAAAGTGCTAGGATTAGAGGCGTGAGCCACCGTGCCCGGCCGAAACAGCTGTCCTTACCTCCAACTTCACTGGGCTCAAAGCACCTCAGCATCTTCCTGTAGAATTACTCTCCTTTTCCTTCATTACTGTTTATGAGTAATAATCGACTCTTTCTTACATCCTTTTTCTATTTCCAATCCCTTCTGCCTCCTCTTGGACCTTCTCTTTCTTGCAAATGGCTTCCCATCTTTGAGGGCTTCTTCCTTTTCTAACACAACTCCTATACACATATGCAAAGTTAGTTTATTTTTCCTGGATGTATTTTTTTCTTTCCTTTTCTTTCAGACGGAGTCTCACACTGTTGTCAGGGTGGAGTGCATTGGCATGATCTTGGCTCAGGGCAACCTCTGCCTCCCAGGTTCAAGTGATCCCCCTGCTGCAGCCTACCAAGTAGCTGGGACTACAGGTGCATGCCACCATGCCAGGCTAGTTTTTTGTGTGTTTTAGTAGAGACGGGGTTTCACCATTTTGGCCAGGATGGTCTTGATTTCCTGACCTCATTGATCCATACCAACCTCCTTAAAGTGCTTTGCAATTGTACAGGCGTGAGCCGCAGCCCATCCTCTATTTTCTTTTATTTGTACATTTGCTCGTATTATTATCTCTGCCTATAGCCTATGAATTTCCTTCTTCCCACAAGTTCTCAAAACAACTATGTTCATAATTTAATCTCTCTTTTTGTTAGAGACGGGGGTCAATAGGCGGTGGCTTATACCTGTAATCAACACTTTTAAGGCCAAGGTAGCTGAGGGCAGGGAGTTTGAAACAGCCTGGCCAACATGAATGAAACAACGTGGAGCTAAAAATACAAAAATTAGATGGGTGTGGTGGCAGATGCCTGTAATCCCAGCTACTCGAGCTGAGGCAGGAGAATAAGCTTGAATCCAGGGAGGTGGGCGTTGCAGTGAGCCAGAATCACCACTGCACTCCAGCCTGAACGTAGGTGAAACACCATCTCAAAAAACCAGGGGTCTCACTCTGTCATCCTGAGGCACAGGTGCAGTGGTGTGATCACTTAGCTCACTACAGCTTGAACTCCAGCCTCAAGTAGTCTTCCCTTGCCTTAGCCTCCCAAAAGTACTGGGGTTATGGGCAGGGAGCTACCACATTAGACCCTTGATCTTTTCTTAGAAGTCACTGTAATAGTATAGTATGTTCAGCATTTGTTACTCAAGGGTGACAAGAAAACATACAGTTCATTCCAGAAAGATTCTGTCAGATAAAATTGAAAGCCTAGCGCTTTAAGGTTAATCTTTAGCTATCTGTACCAGTAAATACTGGGACTTTTTTTGTTTTTGAGTCTCCCTCTTGTCACCCAGAGCTGGAATGCAGTAGCATGATCTCAGCTCACTACAACATCCACTCAGGGTTCAGCGATTCTCCTGCCTCAGCCTCCTGAGTAGCTGTGATTATAGGCATGTGCCACTGCAGCCCATACTTTTGTATTTTTAGTAAAGGGGTTTCCTGCATGTTGGCCAGGCTGGTCTTGAACTCCTGACCTCGGGTGATCCTGCCTCAGCCTCAGTGCTGGGATTACAGGCCTGAGCCATTCGCGCCCACAGCAATACTGGGACTTTGTAACTTTATTTTTCCCCAGGCTGGAGTGCAGTGGCACAATCTCGACTCACTGCCAGCCTCCGTCTCCCTGGGTTAGGGATTCTCCTGCCTCAACCTCCCGGTAGCTGCTACAGGTGCAGCCCACCACCACACCAGCTAATTTTTGTATTTTGAGTAGAAATGGGGTTTCACCATGTTAGCCAGGCTGGTGTCAAACTCCCTGACACCAGTGATCTGTCCACCTCAATCCCTGAAAGTGCTGGGATTACAGGCTGGAACCACCATGCCTGGCCTTCTTTTCGAAGGTATTGACCTGTGAAAATTGATTCACACCATAGGCAGTTTGAGAACTACTGCTCTAGAGACTACAAGTTATTAAACTAAAAAAAAATTTTTTTTTCTTTTGAAATGAGTCTCATTCTGGCCATTGGAGCTGGAGTGCAGTGGTGCCATCTCGGCTCACTGCAACCTCTGCATCCCGGGTTCAGCGATTCTCCTGCCTCAGCCTCCCAGAGTAGCTGGGATTACAGGGGGCTGTGCCACTGCCATGCCCCTGCTGGTACAGCATATTTTGGTAGAGAGAGGTTTTCACCATGTTGGTCGAGGCTGGTCTCAAACTCCTGACCTCTCATAATCCAGCCACCTACGACCTCCCAAGTGCTGGGATTACAGTGCGTGAGCCACGTGCCAGGCTATACTAAAATTCTGAAGTAGAGATAAAAACTGTGTTGATAGCGGCACATGTCCAGGGACCAGGTGCTGCGGAATCAGATGGAAACTGCACAGGAACAGATTTAGGCCAGCGTGACATGGGACAGGAAAGAACAGTGGAAATGAGCTTCTGAATTCTTACTGGGACGGAGAGGAATGGGAAGAAGACAAATTCAGAGAGAACACCAGCCAGCTAGCAGACTGTGTTCAGAGGTCTCTCTCAAAGGGAACGGGTTTCCTTCAGCTTCAGCCAACCCTCATTATCCTTGGAGACAGCTGTTCCCTTTTGGCGATAATGGGAAACTCCTAAGAATCTGATGAAAATTATGGACTATCTTCCCAGAAAAATGTACATAGCCATAGTTTTGAAAACAATTTAAATATAATTCTAGAGGAAATTCATAAAGGCGATTCATAAACCCCAAGGGTTAAGAGAGAGTCTGGAATTTAAAATTCCTCAAAGGATACATAAGAAATTGATCATTGTGAAGTTTGTCTGGGGAGGGAACAAGAGGCAGGGGTTTTTTGGAGTAAGAGGGAAATATACTTTTGCATCACTTATACCCTTTTGTGCTAGCCAAACTTTTGCCAAGTACATGGTTTGTACCTGGTACAGGTTATGTACCAGGTACATAAATATAAAAACAAATTAGTTGACATTTAAAAGGTAAAGAGCTACGTGAGCCATAACAACACCAAAAGAAAAAGGAGAAAGCCCATTTGTTCTACTAAATTACCTACTCTACTTTTTTCTGAAATTCTTTTATTAAAACTAAGATTTTCATTTCAAAGGGTAAGATCATCAAATATGTAAATATAACTTGAATCAATTAAGCAAATGAATTTTGCCCAAATAGAAACTGGTATCAAGTCCCTTCCTGTCTCTCACAATGATTTTCACAAAGCAGGCAAACACCGACCCTTAGAAGGGGAATGGCTAAGGATATGCAGAAACAACAGAAAAGGGAGAAACTGAAGGCTCAAACACAATGTGCTTATTTCACAACCGTTTGCAGTTTGTTTTCACTGATGGACATCACAAAAAAAATACAAACACTGGTTCAAAAATGATGTTACATCCCAATAGATGCCAATATATGCCGTCGTAGCTGGTGGCTCACTGTAATCCCAGAACGTTGGGAGGTCAGAGGCAGGTAATCACAAGGTCAGGAGTTCAAGCACCAGCCTGGCCAATAAGGGAGGAAACCTTATCTCTACTAAAGTACAAAAATTAGCCAAGCATGGTGCATGGTGCCTGTAGTCCCAAAGCTACTTGGGGAGGCTGAGGTAGGGAGAATCAGCTTTGAACTCAGCAGAGGTTGCAGTGAGCTCCAGATTCACCTGCACTCCAGCCTGGTGACAGAGCGAAGACTCTTTGTCTCAAAAAAAAAAAAAAAAGATAATATATGTCAAAACTCTTTTACTAGGAACTGATGATTACAACCAACTTTTGATGACTATATACTCTCTGAGAAAGAATGAAATGGAGTTGATTTTTCATTCTCAACTTCTAATTGGAAGAAAGTAAAGCTCTCTAAAAGTTAGGTGTTTCCTGGGTTATGAAAGACAAAAACAAAGCAACAATGGAGCCACATAACACATTCAAACTTACTTGCAAAATATGTGGTCACACCCTTGTGGAGACAGGTTCCTGATCAACCCAGATTAGTAGGGTAGGGGGGAAAAAAAAAAAGAAAATAAATGAGGCTCAATAATTTATTTAAAAAATGCTATTCTAGTGTGAATAAGTTCAACTTTGAGCTGTTATTACTGAGTCAACATAAGGTTTCAGTTCATTCAATATTTATTAAATGTCTGCTGTGCCAGGAACTAAAAAATACAGCAGAGAATAATACGATCCTTACCTTCAGTGAGTTTCTCAGATATCAAACAGGAATTATGTTGGTCCCTTCAATACTCTATACTATCATCAGCATTTAAAGATTGTTGATAATAGTTCACAGACGTAATTCATTTCCAGTGATATACTTTTCTGCACTAATACCTGCGTACATCTCATATCTTAAATCTAAAGCAATACGT
>JAKGGE010001571.1:0-27164 GCA_023748175.1 Hoolock leuconedys | reverse complement strand
AATCCCAGAACGTTGGGAGGTCAGAGGCAGGTAATCACAAGGTCAGGAGTTCAAGCACCAGCCTGGCCAATAAGGGAGGAAACCTTATCTCTACTAAAGTACAAAAATTAGCCAAGCATGGTGCATGGTGCCTGTAGTCCCAAAGCTACTTGGGGAGGCTGAGGTAGGGAGAATCAGCTTTGAACTCAGCAGAGGTTGCAGTGAGCTCCAGATTCACCTGCACTCCAGCCTGGTGACAGAGCGAAGACTCTTTGTCTCAAAAAAAAAAAAAAAAGATAATATATGTCAAAACTCTTTTACTAGGAACTGATGATTACAACCAACTTTTGATGACTATATACTCTCTGAGAAAGAATGAAATGGAGTTGATTTTTCATTCTCAACTTCTAATTGGAAGAAAGTAAAGCTCTCTAAAAGTTAGGTGTTTCCTGGGTTATGAAAGACAAAAACAAAGCAACAATGGAGCCACATAACACATTCAAACTTACTTGCAAAATATGTGGTCACACCCTTGTGGAGACAGGTTCCTGATCAACCCAGATTAGTAGGGTAGGGGGGAAAAAAAAAAAGAAAATAAATGAGGCTCAATAATTTATTTAAAAAATGCTATTCTAGTGTGAATAAGTTCAACTTTGAGCTGTTATTACTGAGTCAACATAAGGTTTCAGTTCATTCAATATTTATTAAATGTCTGCTGTGCCAGGAACTAAAAAATACAGCAGAGAATAATACGATCCTTACCTTCAGTGAGTTTCTCAGATATCAAACAGGAATTATGTTGGTCCCTTCAATACTCTATACTATCATCAGCATTTAAAGATTGTTGATAATAGTTCACAGACGTAATTCATTTCCAGTGATATACTTTTCTGCACTAATACCTGCGTACATCTCATATCTTAAATCTAAAGCAATACGTAACTGAACGAAGAGAGGCGCTCCTCACCTCCCAGACGGTGGGTGGCCGAGCAGAGGTGCTCCTCACTTCCCAGACGAAGTGGGTGAGGGCCCTCACCTCCCAGACGATGTGTGGGGTCACAGAGTCGCCTCCCTCATTTCCCAGACGCATGGGTGTGGCCAGGCAGAGGTGCTCTTCACTTCCCAAATGGGGCAGCAGGGCAGAGGCGCTCCACACTTCCCAGACGATGGGTGGCCGGGCAGAGGCTTCCCCTCTCACTTCCCAGATGGTAAGTGGCCTGGCAGAGGCACCCTCACCTCAGAAGGGGCGTCGGGCGGAGACCCTCACCCCCAGACAGTGGTTGGCCGGCCCTCACTCCCCAGACGTGGGAGACACAGGCACAGGTGCTTCTTGTATTTTCCAGACGGGCCGCTGGCAGAGGGGCTCTCACCTCCCAGGTGATGGGAGGGTCAGGCCAGAGGCGCTTCCCTCACCCCCAGATAATGGGTGGACGGGCAGAGGTGCTCCTCACTTCCCAGATGATGGTGGCCGGGCAGTGGCTCTCCCCACTTCCCAGACATTGGGTGGTCGGGCAGAGGCTCTCCTCACTTCCCAGACGGTGGGTGGCCAGGCAGATGTGCTCCTCCCTCACTTCCCCGGACAGGGGCGGCTCCGGCAGAGGCGCCACCACCTCTTCCCAGAGAGGGCGGCTGGGCCGCAGGCCCCTCCTCACTTCCTCCCAGACGGGTGGCCGCAGTGGTGCCCCTCACACTGCATGGCGCTGCCTGGCAGAGGCACTCCCTACCTCCTAGACGGGCTGCCGGGCAAGGAGCCTCAGCCTCTTCCCAGACGCTGTATGGGTAGAGGCACTCCTCAGTTCTTCCCAGAAGGTAGCTCGGCAGAGGCTTCCTCACTTCCTCCCAGAGGCGTCGGTGAGTAAGTGCCCTCACCTCCCAGACGATGGGTGGCCGGGCAGAAGCCCTCCTCACTTCCTAGACGTGGCGGCCGGGCAGAGGTGCTCCACAATTCCCTGACAATGGGTGCCCGGGCGGAGGCGCTCCTAACTTCACAGATGATGGGTGCCCGGGCAGAGGCGCTCCTCACTTTTTCACAGACATGGCGGCCGGGCAGAGGCCCTCCTCACTTCTACCCAGACGGGGCAGCTGGGCACAGGCGCCTCACTCCTTCATATGTATGCCTGGCATAGCTCACTTATTCCCAGACGGGATGGCTGGACAGAGGCGCTCCTAACTTCTGAGACGGTGGGTGGCCGAGGAGAGGTGCTCCTCAGTTGCCAGACGAGGCGGCCGGGCAGGACGAGGGTGGCCGGGCTCTGGCGCTCCTAACTTCCCAAACGGGCGTCGAAAGCAGACGCGCTTCTCCTCACTTCCCAGACGGGGCAGCCGGCAGAGGCTTGCACTTCCCAGGACGGGCGGCCGGGCAGAGGGGCCTCACCTCCCAGACGATGGGTGGCTGGGCAGAGGAGCTCCCTGACCTCGCAGGCTATAGGTGGCCGGCAGAGGTGCTCTCCCTACCTCCCAGACGATGGGTGGCCGGGCGCCCTCACTTCCGCCAGACGAGCAGGAAGCCGGGGTGAGGAGCTCCTCACCGCAGGACATGGGTGGCTGGGCTCAGGAGCTCCCCTCACCTCCCAGACGGGGCCGGCAGAGTCGCCTCACTTCCCCAGACGGTGGGTGGCCGGGAAGAGGCCCCTCACTTCCCAGACATGATGGTGTCCGGCAGAGGCCTCACTTCCCCAGACGGGCGTCGGGCAGAGGGGCTCCTCACTTCTTCCCAGACGTGGTGGCTGGAAAGAGGCGCTCCTCACTTCCTCCCTAGACGGGTGGCCGGGCTGAGGTGCTCCTCACCCCAGCAGGACGCATGGGTGGCCAGGCAGAGGCGGCCCTACTCTGTGACCATGGGTGGTCGGGCAGAGGCTTCCCTTTCCCCAGACGATGGGTGGCCGGTAGAGGCGCCTCAATACTCAGACTCCATGGGTGGTTGGGCAGAGGCGCCTCTTCTTCCTGATCGGGCAGCTGCAGGCCTCCCTACTTCTCCCAGACGGGGCGGAGGGGAAGAGGCCCTCTCTTCTTCCTGGACAGGGCGGCCGGGCAGAGGCGCCTCACTTCCAGATGCGCGGCCGTCAGAGGCCTCACTTCCCCAGACGGGGTGTACTGGCAGAGGCATTCATTCCTTCTTCCAGAGGGTGGCTGGGCAGAGGCCCCTCCCGGCCCCTCCCAGATAGCCGCACAGAGTCAGCCTCACCCCAGATAATGGGTGGCCGGGCAGAGGTGCTCCTCACTTCCCAGATGATGGGTGGTCGGGCAGTGGCTCTCTCATCCCCCAGACATTGGGTGGTCGGGCAGAGGCGCCTCCCTCACCTCCCAGATCTGTGGGTGGCCAGGCAGGTGTGCTCCTCACTTCCCTGACAGGGCGGGGTTCGGCAGAGGCGCCTACTCACTTCTTCCCAGAGAGGGGTGTCAGCCGAGGCCCCTCCTCACCTCCCAGACGGGTGGCTGGCAGTGGCTACTCTCACATCGTAGGCTTGCTGGCTGGCTCGGGCAGAGGCACCACTTCCCAGGACGGGCTGCCGGGCAGGAGCTCCCACTTCTTCCCAGGACGCCATGGCAGAGGCACCTCCTGTGTTCTTCCCAGAAGGTGAGGCCGGGCAGAGGCGCCTCACTCCCAGAGGGGCGGTCGGGCGAGGCGCTCCTCACCTCCCAGATTCCATGGGTGGCCGGGCAGAAGTTCCCTCACTTCCCAGATCGTATGGCCGGGCAGAGGTGCTCCACAATTCCCCTGACAATGGGTGCCCAAGGGAGGCGCCTCCTAACTTCACAGATGATGGGTGCCCGGGCAGAGGCGCTCCTCACTTTTTCACAGACATGGCGGGTCGTGGGCAGAGGTCCTCCTCACTTCTACCCCGATCGGGGCAGCTGGGCACAGGCTGCTCCCCACTCACAAGGGCTGCCTGGCAGAGGCGCCTCACTATTCCCCAGATGGGGTGGTCGGGCAGCACCCCTCACCCCTTCCCCCCAGACGCAGACCGGCAGAGGGAGCTCCTCACCTCCTCAGATCTGGCTGCCGGGCAGAGGTGCTCCTCACCTCCCAGACAATGGGTGGCCGGGCAGAGGCGCCTCATTTCCCAGACGCATAAGTGGGTCGGCTCAAGGCCCTAACTTCCCCCAAACGGGCGTGGCCGAGCAGACGCCTCCCCACCTCCCCCCAGATCAAGTGTCGGGCAGAGGCGCCTGCATCTCCCAGACGTAAGGCCGGGCAGAGGCGCTCCTCACCTCGCAGACGGTGTGGGTGGCTGGGCAGAGGGAGTTCTGACCCCGGCAGGCTATAGTGGTGCTCCCCACCTCCCAGACGCATGGGGTGGTCGGCAGAGGCTACCCTCACCTCGGACGCATGGGTGGTCGGGGGCAGAGGAGCTCCTCACCGCAGACTCCATGTGGTATTGGGTCGAGAGCCCTCACCCCAGACTGGGGCCGGCAGAGTCGCCCTCACTTCCCAGACGGTGGGTGGCCGGGAAGAGGCCTCCCTCACCTCCCAGACGAGCGTGTCCCGCAGAGGCGCTCCTCACCTCCGAGACTGGGCGGTCGGGCAGAGGCTCCTCACCTCTTCCCAGACGGTGGCTGGAAAGAGGGCGCCCCTCACCTCCTCCCAGACGGGGTGGTTGGCTGAGTGTGCTCCCACCGCAGACTCCATGGGTGGCCAGGCAGAGGCGCCTCCATGGGTGGTCGGGCAGAGGCGCTTCCTCTGCCTCCCAGATCTATGGGTGGTCAAGAGGGCGCCTCCCCTCACGCATCAGACGACAGGAGCAGAGGCGCCTCTTCTTCCCAGATCGGCAGCCGGGTAGAGGCCCTCACTCTCTTCCCAGATTCATGAGGGGAAGAGGCCCTTCTCTCTTCTTCCTGGACAGGGCGGCCGGGCAGAGGCGCTCCTCACTTTCCAGATGCGGGCGTCGGGTCAGAGGGCGCCTCCCTCACTTCTTCCCAGACGTAAGGCCAAGTAGAGGTATCTATCTCCTTCTTCCCAGATGGGCGGCTGGGCAGGAGTCTCCTCACTTCCCCTCCCAGATGTGGGCGGTTGCAGAGTCGCCTCCCACCCTCCCAGATCCATGGGTGGTCAAGCAGAGGGCGCCTCACCTCCCAGACCTGGTTGGAGTCGGGCAGAGGCTATTCCCTCACCTCCTCCAGACGGTGGGTGGCTGAGCAGAGGTGCTCCTCACTTCCCAGACGAAGATTCGCAGGGCAGAGGTGCTCCTCACATCCCAGATCCATGTGTGGTCAGAGGGCGCCTCATTTCCCCCAGAACGCATAAGTGGTCAAGGAGCGCCTTTCACATCCCACATACCGGGCAGCAGGGCAGAGGCCCACTTCTGTGACGCATGGGTGGTCGGGCAGAGGCTCTCCTCACCTTCCCAGGATGGTGGGTGGTTTCGACAGAGGCGCCTCACCCCTGTGACGGGGCCGGGTGAGCCCTACACCTTCCAGATGGGGCAGCTGTGGCAGAGGCGCCTCCCTCATTTCCCCCCAGATGGTGTGGTCGGGCAGAGTATGCCTACCACTTCCCAGACTGGGAGGCTGGGCACAGGCACCTATTTTCCAGACGGGCTGCCGGGCAGAGGCGCCTCACCTCCCAGACGATGGGTGATCGGGAGAGTCGCTCACTTCCCATAATGATGTGTGGCCGGGCTGGGTGGCTCCTCCTCACTTCCCAGATCGCGGGTGGTCGGGCAGAGAGTCGCCCTCACTTCCCAGACGGTGGTGGAATCTCTGCAGAGTAAGTGCTGCTCGTCTTCCCAGACAGGGCGGCCTGGCAGAGGCGCTCCTCAATTCTTCCCAGAGAGGGCGGCCAGGCCGAGGCGCTCCTCACTTCCTCCCAGACGGGAGTGGCAGTGGCAGAGGCGCCTCCCTCACCTCCCAGACGCAGGCCAGGCAGAGGTACTCCACTATTCCCAGACAATGTGTGCCCGGGCGGAGGCACTCCTCACTTCCCAGACGATGGGTGCCCGGGCAGAGGTGCTCCTCACTTTTCACAGCATCTAGGCTGTCGGGCAGAGGCGCCTCCACACCCTTTCCAGACGCATGGGTGGTCAAGTGAGGTGCTCCCTCATTCCCCCAGAGATGGGTGGTCGGGCTGAGGCGCCTCCCTCACTTCCCAAACGGGCGGCCGGCAGAGGGGCTCCTCATTTCCAGACTCCATGGGTGGACGGCAGAGGCTCTCGCCACTCTCAGATGGTGGGTGGCCTGGCAGAGGCACCTACCACCTCCCAGGATGGGGCTGTCGGCAGAGCGCCCTCACCTTCCCAGGCGAAGGTGGTCGGGCAGAGGCGCCTCCCTGGCTTCCCAGGGATGATGGGTGACGTTGGGGCACTCCTCACCTCCCAGATGGGGCGTCGTGGGCAGTAGGGGTAATCCCCTCACTTCCCAGATGGGTGAGCCGGGAAGAGGCTCTCCTCCTCCTCCCAGATGATGTGGGTGGCCGGGCAGAGGGCGCCTCCCTCACCTCCCAGACCATAGGTGGCCAGGGCAGAGGCACCTCACCCTCCTGACGATGGGTGGTCGGGCAGAGGCTCCCTCACCTCCCAGAGACGCATGGGTGGCAGAGTATGCCTCCTCACCTGCCAGACCTAAGCACCGGGCAGAGGCGCCTCACCCCTCAGATGAGGGTGGCTGGAAGAGGTCTCCCCACCTCCCAGACGATGTAAGGGTCGGGCAGAGGCCTCACTTCCCAGATGGGCTGTCAGCCTGAGGCGTCTCCTCACTTCTTCCCAGACGGGTGAGCAGGAGGCCTCCCTCTTTCCCGGACAAAAGGTCAGAGCACTCACTTCCTACCAGATGTGGCGCAGCTGTGGAAGGCCTCCCCACCTCTAGACGACAGGTTGGCAGAAGTGACCTCACTTCCCAGACGGGATGGCTGGGCAGAGGTGTGCTCCTCACTCTAGAAGATGTGGCTGACAGAGGCTTCCCCATTTCTAGGACGATAGTAGCCTGGGCACATTGGAGAGACCCTGCCCTCCCATCCCATGTCACAGTGCTCCCACCGAAAGTTCTGCTTTTTCCTCACCCCAGATGGAGCTGGTGGCTAGGCAGTTGCTTTCCCCTCACTCCCAGACAGATGCTCCGTGTAGTGGTGCCTCCCGGCCCAACGATGGGTGTGCTTCAGTGAGGCGCCTTATTTCCTAGATCGGCGGGTGGTTGTGGCAGAGGTAATTCCTTATTTCCCTATACGATGAGTGGGGTCGGGCAGAGGCGCTCCTGACCTCCCAAACGCTGCTGTCATGAGGCGCCTCACCTCCCAGATGGTGGTTGTCGGGTGAGGCCCCCACTCTGACGCCTGACAGAGGGCGCCTCCTCACATCCCAGATCAAGGGGTGGTCGGGCAGAACCCCTCACTTCCCAGATCGGCGCCCGCCCAGAGAGAGCTCCCACCTCCAAGACGCAGGCGGTAAGGGCAGAAGGCCCACAATTCCCAGACAATGGTTGCCCTGGGAGAGGCACCTCACTTCACAGACGATGGGTGCCCGGCAGAGGCGCTCTCACTTTTCACAGATCGCATGTCGTGGGCAGAAGCTCCTCCTGCCACTTCTACCCAGATCGGGCAGCCGGGCAGAGGCCCTCCTCACCTCCCAGACGGTGGTGGCCGAACAGAGGTACCCTCCCAGACCCAGGCTGTCGGGCAGAGGCTCCCACTCCTTCCAGACGCATGTGTGGTCGGCAGAGGCGCAACCTCACTTCCCAGACCCATGGGTGGTCAAGCAGAGGCTGCTCTTCACTTCCCCCCCTAACGGGCAGCAGGGTGAGGCGCCCCTCACCTCCCAGACGAAGGGTGGCCGGGCAGAGGCTCCTCCTCACTTCCCAGACGTGGGTGGTTGGGCAGACGACCTCACTCCCATTTGCAGGTCTGGCAGATGTGTTCTCACTCTGGACGGGCATGGCATGAGGGAGTTCTCACTCTTCCCAGACGGGGTGGCTGGGCAGGCGCTCCTCACTTCCCATTGATGTGGTAGGTGTTCGGCAGAGGCGCCCTCACCTCCCCCCCCCCCAGACGGGAGGCCGGGCACAGGCGCCTCCTTATTTTCCAGATCGGGCTGCCTGGGTAGGAGGCGCCTCCTCACATCCCAGATCTAAGTGGCCGCCAGAGGCGCTCCTCACCCTCCCACACCCATGGGTGGACGGGCAGAAGCCTCACTCCCAGACAACAGTGGCTCGGGCAGTGGCTCCTCCCCACCTCTCTCCAGACAGCTGGTGGTCGGCAGAGGCGCCCTCACTTCCCAGACGGTGGGTGGCCTCGCAGAGGCGCTCCTCACTTCCCAGACAGGGCGGCCTGGCAGGCGCCCTCACTTCTTTCCCTGAGAGGGATGGGCGTCGGGCTGGCATGCCTCATCTCCTCCCAGACTGTCGGTCGGACAGAGGCTCCTCACATCCCAGGGCGATGTTGTCGGTGCAGAGGCGCCCTCACTTCCCAGATCTAGGCTGTCGGGCAGAGGCTCCACAATTCCTGACAATGGGTGCCCGGCAGAGGCGCCTCACTTCCCAGACGATGGGTGCCCGGGCAGCAGCGCTCCTAACTTTTTGCAAGACCGGGTGGACGGGAAAAGGTTCCTTCACTTGCCCGATCGCATACTGGCAGAGTGGCCCCTCCTCACTTATTCCCAGATGGGTGATCGGTGAGGTGCTCCTCACTCTTCCCAGACGGGTGGCCGGGCAGAGGAGTTCACCTCCTCCTGTAGATCGGCAGGCGGCAGAGGCGCCTCCCCTCAACCCCCCAGACGATGTGGGTGGCCGGGCAGAGGTGTCTGGCCATTCCCAGACGGGGCGGCAGGGCAGAGGCAATGCTCACCTCCCAGACAGGATGGCTAGCAGAGGCGCCTCACCCCCCCCCAGACGGTGGTGGTCGCAGCAGAGGTGCTCCTCACCTCCCAGACCCAGGGGCGGCCGGGTGAGGCGCTCACTTTCCAGACGCATGTGTGGCCGGGCAGAGGCGCTCCACACTTCCCAGACGGGGTGGCAGAGCAGAGGCACTCCTCACCTCCAAGATGATGGGGGGGCGGGCAGAGGAGCACCTCACCTCCCAGACGGTGCGGCCGGGCAGAGGCCTCACTTCCCAGAATGAGTTGCCGGGCAGAGGCGCTCCTCACCTCCAAGACGATGGGTGGCTGTGGCGCTCGGGCCCTCAATTCCCAGACAGGGATGCCGGGCAGAGGTACCTCATTTCCCCAGACGAGCGGGTGGTCGTGGGGCAGAGGCACTCCTCATTTCCCAGACCTAAGGGGTGGCCAGGCAGAAGACTCCTCATTCCCATAATGGCTGGGTGGTCAAGTAGAGGCGCCCTGACTCCCAAACGCTGGGCGTGGTCAGGCAGAGGCGCTTCCTCACCTCCCCAGATGGTGGTTGTCGGCAGAGGCGCTCACTTCCCCCAGACGGGGCACTGGGTAGAGAAGGCCCTCAATTCCCAGACGGGCGCTGTGGCAGATGCCCCCCCTAACATGCACCAGATGATGTGGGTGGCTGGGCAGAGGCGCTCTCACCTCCCAGAAATGATGGCCACTGGGCAGAGGTCTTCCTCATACTCCCTTCCCGATGTAGTGGTCGGGCAGAGGCGCCCTCACTTCCCAGATGGGCGGCCGGGCAGAGGCGCCTCACTGTTCCCAGACTGCAGGTCTGTCAGAGGCTATATCCTCACTTCCTCCCAGATGGGTAGCCGCAGAGGGCCCTCACCCCAGACCCATGGTTGGTCGGGCAGAGGCATCTCACTCCCAGATCTGGATGGCTGTGACAGAGGCCCTCACCTCCCAGATCTGTGGTGGCTCAGCAGAGGTGCTCCTCACTTCCCAGACGAGGCGTTCGGGCAGAGGTGCTCCTCACTTCCCAGACCAAATGTGGCTGGCAGAGGCGGTCCTCATTCCCTGTGACTCCATGGGGTGGCCAGGCAGAGGCCTCACTTCCCAAACAGGGCTGGCAGAGGCGCCTCACCTCCCAGACGGTGAGTGGGCTGTGGCAGAGGCCATCACCTCCCAGACCTGTAAGGGTCGGGCAGAGTACCTACTGCCCAGACGGTGGGTGGTCGGCAGAGGCACTCCTCTCTTCCCAGATGGGGCAGCCGGGCAGAGGCGCTCCTCACTTCTTCCCAGAGTGGGCGGCCGGGTCGAGGCGATCCTCACTTCCTCCCAGACGGACGTCCGGGCAGAGGCGCCCCTCACATCCCAGGCAATGGTTGGCCGGTCAGAGGCGCCTCACTCTTCCCAGGATGGCAGGAGTCGGGCACAACGCTTCCCTCACTCTTCCCAGACGGGTGGCTGGGCAGAGGCGCCCTCACTCCTCCCAGAGGGGGCTGTCACAGAGTCTCCTCCCTCACCTCCCAGATGATGGGTGGCCGGCAGAGGCGCATCCTCACTCCTTCCAGACTGGGCGTCTGGCAGAGGCGCTTCCTCTCCCTCACCTCCCAGACGAGGGCGGTTGGGCAGAGACGCCCACACCTCTGTGACAACGGTGCCTGGCAGAGGAGTGACCCTCCCCAGATCGCATGGGTGCCTAAGCAGAGGGCGCTTTCTCACTTCCCGAGAGACCTGCCGGGAAGAGGGTTCCTCCCTACCTCTCTTCCCCGGACAGGGCGGCCGGGCAGGGCGCGCCCTCACTTCCACACGGGGCACCCCGGCAGAGGCCTCACCTCATTCCCCAGACGGGTGGCCGGGCAGAGGTGCTCCCACTCCCTTCCCAGAACGGGTGGCTGGGCAGAGGCGCCTCCTCACTTCCCAGAGTGGGCTGCCTGGTCGGAGGCCATCCCTCACTTCCTCCCAGACGGACGTCCTGGCAGAGGCTGCCTCCCTCATGGGTCCCAGCATTGGCTGGTCGGTCAGAGGCGCCCCAACTCTTCCCAGATGGGGGTGGTCAGCACAGGCGCTTCCCTCACCTCTCCCAGATCGGGTGGCTGGCAGAGGCCTCACCCCAGATCTAGGGTGGTCTGGCAGAGGCGCCCCTCACTTCCCAGACGCAGGGTCGGTCAGAGGAGTCTTCACCTCCCAAGATCTAGGCGGCCTGGCAGAAGCTGCCCACACCTCCCAGACAATGGTGCCCGGGCAGAGGCACTCCCCACCCTCTCACAGATGATGGGTGCCCGGGCAGAGGCGCCTCTTCCCTTTTTCACAGACAGGACGTGGTCGGGCAGGAGGCCCTCCCTCACCCTACCCAGATCGGGCAGCCGGGCAGAGGCTCTCCCTACTTCCATGCGGGCATGGGCTCAGGCAGAGGCGCCTCCTCACTATTCTGTGATGGGAGGTTGGCAGAGGCTCTCCTCACTCTTCCCAGACGGCCGGGCAGAGGAGCCTCACCTCCCAGGATCGGGCGTGCTGACAGAGGCGCCCTCACATCCCAGACTCATGGGTGGCCGCAGTAGGCACCCCTCACTTCCAGACGCATGGCCGGTCAGAGGAGCTCCTCACTTCCAAGACGAGGCGGCCGGGCAGAAGCGCTCCACAATTCTCTAGACAATAAAAGCCCGGCAGGCACCACTTCACAGACGCATGGTGCCCGGCAGAGGCGCTCCTCACTTTTCACATCGGGGCGGCTGGGCAGAATTCCTCCTCACTTCTACCCAGACGGGGCAGCCGGGCAGAGGCCCTCCTCATTTCCCATGGGGCGGCCTAGCAAAGGCGCTCCTCACTTATTCCCAGATGGGGTGGCTGGGCAGAGGCTCTCCGACTTCTTCCCAGACCGGGTGGCCGTGGCAGAGGAGCTCCCTCACTTCCTCCCAGACGGCACGGACAGAGGCGCCTCCTCACATCCCAGACGATGGGTGGTCGGGCAGAGGCACTCCTCACCTCCTAGACGGATGGTCGGGCAGAGGCGCCCTCACTCCCCAGACGGTGGGGTGGCAGAGCAGCACCTCAGTTCCCAGGATCTAGACGGTCGTGGGCAGAGGCGCCTCCCTCACTTCAGACTCCATGTGGGTGGCTCGGGCTGAGGCGCCTCCTCACCTCCCAGACGGGGGGGGTGGTCGGCAGAGGCGCTTCTCCCTCACTTCCCCCATATGCTGGGTGGCCGCAGAGACGCTCCCACCTCCAGATGGGGCGGCCGGCAGAGTGCACTCCCCACTTCTTCCCAGATGGGGCGGCCGGGCAGAGGCTACGCCTCCCTCACCTCCTCCAGACAGGTGCGTCGTGGCAGAGGCTGCCAGCCCTCACCTCCCCAGGCGAAGGGTGGCTGGGTCGGGCAGTGGTGCTCCCACCTCCCAGACGGGGCTGCCGGGCAGAGGCGCCCTCACTTCCCAGATGGTGGGTGGTCGGCAGAGGCGCCTCCTCACCTCCCAGACCCATAGGCTCAATCAGAGGCGCCTCCTCACCTCCCAGATGATGGTGGTTGGGCAGAGGCCTCCTCACTCTTCCCAGATGGGAGGCTGGGTAGAGGCCCCTCCTCACTCCCCTTCCCGGATCTGGGCAGACCTGGCAGAGGCACCCCACCTCCCAGATGGGGCTGGCCGGTCAGAGGCGCCTCCCCACCCCTTCCCCCAGACTGGGTGAGCTGGGCAGAGGCGCTCCTCCCCTTCCCAGACGGGTAATAGTCAGAGGCGCCACTCATCTCCCTCTAACAGATGTGGCGGCCGTGAAGAGTCGCTCCTCACCTCCCAGACGATGGGTGGTCAAGGTGCGCCCCTCACTCCCAGACTGGATGGTCGGCAGAGGCGCCCTCACTTCCTAGAAGATGTGCGGGTCAAGTAGAGGCGCCCTGTCTCCCAGAAGATGGTACCGGGCATACGCCTCACCTCCCAGACGGTGGTCGGGCACAGGGCCCCTCACTCCTCTAGGATGGTGGGTGGTCTGGCAGAGGCGCTCCCTCACCCCTTCCCAGACAGGGTGGTCAAGTGAGGCTCCCACCTCCCAGACGATAGAATGGCCAGAGGCTGCCCCTCATTTCCCCAGATCCATGGGCGGGTCGGGCAGAGGCCTCATTTCCAGACTCCATGGGTGGTCAAGCAGAGGCGCCTCCCTTACTTCCCATGATGGGTGGTCAGAGGCGCCTCCTCACCCCAGAAGATGGTGGTCAAGCAGGAGTAGCCACCTCCCAGCCGATGGTGGTCGGCAGAGGTGCTCTGCCCTCTCAGACTCCATGGGTGGCTCAGCAGAGGTGCTCCTTACCCCTGGATGATGGGTGGCCGGGCAGAGGTGCTCCTGCCTCCCAGACTGCTATGGCCAGGCAGAGGCCTCACCCTCCCAGAACTGCATGGCAGAGGTGATCCTCACCTCCCAGACAGTGGGTGTGCGGGCAGAGGCGCTCCTCTCCTCCCAGACATGCTCGGGCAGAGTGGCGCCTCCCTTCCTCCTGGATGGAGCAGTCAAGCAGAGATGCCTCACATCCGTCTCGGACAGGCAGCCTGGCAGAGGCGCCTCACTCATCCCGATCTAAGGTCAGGTCAGAGTTCCCCCCCTCACTCTCTTCCCTCGGATGGGGCTGCAATGGGGCAGAGGCCTCCCCACCTCCCAGATGGTGGGTTTCCGGCAGAGTACGCCTCACTTCCCAGACAGGGCGTCTGGGCAGAGTCCCTCCTCACTTCTTCCCAGACTGGGCATGGTCGGGTAGAGGCGCCTCCTCACTTCCTGTAGACGGGTGGGTGGTCGGGCAGAAGTGCTCCTCACCTCCCAGACGGCTGCCGGGCAGAGGCGCCCCTTCTCTTCTGTCTGATGGGGCTCGTCGGCAGAGGCGCTCCTCACCTCAGATGATGGGTGGCGCCGAGGCACCCCTCACCTCCCAGACGCCAAGGACGGCAGAGGCGCCCCACTTCCCAGACACGGGTGGCCGGGCAGAGGCTCTCCTCACTTCCCCAGAGGGTGGGTGGTCAGGCAGAGGCTACCTCACTTCCCCCAGACCTGCAAGTGGCCGGGCAGAGGCACCCCTCTTCCCAGACGGGCAGCCGGGCAGAGGCGCCTCACCTCTTCTCCCAGCAGGGCTGCCCTCGCCCAGGTGCTCCTCACTTCCTCCCAGACGGTGTCGGGCAGAGTGCCCTCTCATCCCAGGCGATGGTTGTCCGGTCAGAGGCGCCCGCTTTCTTCCCAGACGGGTGGTCAAGTAGAGGCGCCCCTTGCTCTTCCCAGAAGGGGTGGCCGGGCAGAGGCGCTCCTCAGTTCCTCCCAGAGTGGGCAGTCGGGCAGAGGCCCTACTCACCTCCCAGATGATGGGTGGCCGGGCAGAGGCGATCCTCACTTCCCAGATGGGGCGCCGGGCAGAGTATGCCCCTCAGCTCCCCAGAAGAGGCGGCCGGGCATAGGCCTCCACAATTCCCAGACAATGGGTGCCCGGGCAGAGGCGCCTCCTCACTCCCAGACCCATGGGTGCCCGGCAGAGGTGCTCCTCACTCCCTTTTCCGGAGACCACGTCGGGAAGAGGCCCCTCCCCACCTCTTCCCGGATCGGGTGGCCGGGCAGAGTCGCTCCTCACTCTTTCTTCCCAGAAGGGGTGGCCGGGCATAGGCCCTCCCCACCTCCCTCCAAGAGGGGGCGGTCGGCAGAGGCATGCCTCCTCACCTCCCAGATCGGTTA
Source organism: Hoolock leuconedys (assembly GCA_023748175.1). Classification (NCBI taxonomy): domain Eukaryota; kingdom Metazoa; phylum Chordata; class Mammalia; order Primates; family Hylobatidae; genus Hoolock; species Hoolock leuconedys. The sequence goes on along the minus strand of JAKGGE010001571.1, from coordinate 12,726 downwards.
TGGTCGGGCAGAGGCGCCCACCTCCCCCCCCCAGGACGGAGGCTGGTCAGGAGGCGCCCTTCACCTCCCAGACCTAGGCGGCCGGGCAGAAGCGGCCCAATACCCAGACAATGGTGCCTGGGCAGAGGCACTTCTCAATTTCACAGACTCCATGGGTGCCTGCCAGAGGCGCCTCTTCTGCCACAGATGGGGCTGCTGGCAGAAGCCCTCCTCACTTCCTGGCCCAGACGGGCAGTCAAGGTGAGGCGCCCTCACTTCCCATACGGGGCAGCCTGGCAGAGGTGCTCCTCACTTATTCCCAGATTGGGTGGGCGGGCAGAGGCCCTCCTCACTTCTTCCCAGACGGTGGTCGGCAGAGGGGAGCTTCACCTCCTCCCAGATCTGGGCGTGGCCGGCAGAGGCCTCACATCCCAGACGACAGGGTTGGCAGAGGCGCCTCACTTCCCAGACGGTGGGTGGCGGTGGGCAGAGGTGCTCCCCAGTTCCCAGACGGGGTGGCCCCAGAGACGCCCCGCCCTTCCAGACGATGATTGGTCGGGAGGCGACCTCATTTCCCCCAGACTCCATGGTGGTCGGCTGAGGCGCCCTCACTTCCCAAACGGGCCGAGCAGAGGCTCTCCTGACCCCAGAAGGTTGCCGGGCAGAGCCCTCACTCTGTGACGACAAGTGGCCGGGCAGAAGCGCCTCAGCCTCCCCAGACGATGGTGGCTGGGCATAGGAGCCTCACCTCCCAAATGCCTGGCAGAGGGGCGCCTCATTTCAGACGACAGCATGGGCAGCTGCCTCCCTACTTCCCCAGACGGGTGGGGTTGTCGGGCAGAGGCGCTCCTCACCTCCCATAATGGTGGGTGGTCAAGTGAGGGCACTCCCACCCCAGACGGTATTGTCGGGCAGAAGCGCCTCCTCACCTCCCATACCGTGGGTGGCCGGGCAGAGGCACTCCTCACCCCAGACCTGGGCGGCCGGGCAGAGGCCCCTCCCTGCCTATTCCCCAGATGGGGTGACTGGCAGAAAAGCCTCACCCTTCCCAGATCTAAGTGGTCGGGCAGACGCTCCTCACCTCCCAGACGGGGCAGGCGGGCAGAGGCCTCCTCAACCCCAGACTGACAGCCGGGCAGAGGGTCTCCACACTTCCGTGACGGGGCGGCAGGGCAGAGGCGCACCTGCATTGTGGATGGTTGCAGGCAGAGGCGCCCTCACTCTCCCCAGACGGTGGGTGGCCTAGCAGAGGTGTTCTCACTTCCCAGACGAGGCGTCCGGGCAGAGGCGCCTCCTCACTTTCCAGATTCCATGTGTGGTCAAGTAGAGGCGCCCACACTTCCCAGATCGGGCTGCCGTGGGCAGGCACCAAGGCTCAACCTCCCAGACAGGGATGGTCGGGCGGAGGCTCTCCTCACTCCCCCAGACGGGGCGTCAGAAAGCCCTCACTTCCAGAGGGGGCGGCTGGGCAGAGGCACTCCTCACCTCCCCCCAGACGATGGGCGGTCGGCAGAGGCACCCCACCTCCAAGATGATGGGTGTCATAGAGAGCACCTCACCCCTCCCAGACTTGCAAGGGGCCGGCAGAGCATGCCCTCACTTCCCAGAATGAGTTGCCGGGCAGAGGCCTCACCTCCAAGACGCATGTGGTGGCCAGGCAGCTTCTCGCCTCACCTCTGAGGCGGGGATGCCCGGGCAGAGGTGCTCCCTCATTCTCAGACTATTGGGTGGCCGGGCAGAGGCACCTCCACAATTCCTGTGACAATGAGTGCCCGGCGGAGGCAGTCCCTCACCTCCCAGACTCCATGGTGCCCGGGCAGAGGTGCCTCACTTTTCACAGATGGGGCTGGCTACAGAGGCCCTCCCACTACTACCCGGACGGGGCTGTCAAGGCAGGCCTCCTCACTCCCATACAATGGTTAGGGGTCTGGCAGAGTATGCCCCTCACCTCTATTCCCAGATCGGGTGGCCGGCAGAGGCCCCACTCTTCCCAGAAGGGGTGGCCGTGGGCAGAGGCCTCCCCTCACTTGCTCCCCCAGAGGGGGGGGTGGTCACAGAGGCGCTCCCCACCTCCCCAGACGACGGGTGGTCGGGCAGAAGGCCCTCACCTCCCCCCAGACGTGGCGGGTCGGGCAGGAGGGCGCCACCACCTCCCAGACGGTGGCTGCCGGGCAGAAGCTGCCCACACCCAGACAATGGTGCCCGGGCAGAGGCACCTCACTCACAGACCCATGGGTGTCTCGGGCAGAGGCGCCTCACTTTTTCATTAGACGTATGGCCGGGTGAAAGTTTTCCTCCTCAATTCCCCTTAACACCGGATCGGCAGTCGGACAGGAGGCACTCCTCACTTCCCATACACGGGCGGTTCACCACCAGCGTCTGCCCACACCACCACCACAGGCAACCGGGCAGAGGTGCGCCCTCACTTCTGCATCGCATGCCGGGCAGAGGGCGCCGCCTCACCTCCCAGATCGAGGCTGCCAGGCAGAAGTGCTCCACACACCCCAGACAATGGTGCCCGGCAGAGGCACTCCCCACTTCACAGACGATGGTGCCCAGGCAGATAGCGCCCTCACCTTTTCACTAGATAGCGGTCGGGCAGAAGTCTCCCCACTTCTGCACCCGGATCGGGTGAAAATGGACAGAGGCGCCTCCTCACTTCCCATACTGGGAGTTCTGGCAGAGGTGTTCTCATTATTCCCAGATGGGGTGGCCGGGCAGAGGCGCCTCACTCTTTCCAGACGGGCTGCCGGGCAGGAGGCGCCCTCACCTCCCCAGGCGAAGGGTGGTCAAGAGGCACTCCCACCTCCCAGACGGGCCGGCAGAGGCTCTCTCCCACCACAGACGGGTTGGCCGGGTCAGAGGCGCCTCCTCACCACCCAGACGTATGGCCGCAGAGGCGCCCCTCGCATCCCAGACGAAGGGTGGCCGGGCAGAGGCAACTCACCTCCTCAGACGGGATGGTCGTGGGCAGAGGCCCTCACCTCCCAGACGGGTGGCAGGAGGCAGGGCAGAGGTGCCTCAGTACCCAGACCCATCGCTGTCAGGGCAGAGACGCCCTCACTTTCCAACGCATGAGTGGGTCGGGCAGAGTGGGCGCACTTACTCTTCAGACCATGGGTGGCGGCTGAGCGCCCCACTTCCCCAAACGTCGTGAGCAGAGGCGCCCTCCCACTTCCCAGAAGTGGTTGCTGTGAGCGCCCCCACCTCCCAGATGATGGGTGGCCGGGCAGAAGCGCCTCTCCCTCATTTCCCCCCCCAGGACGCATGGGTGTCGGGCATAGGGCGCCTCCTCACCCTCCCCCCCAACGGGCGGCCGGGCAGAAGGCCTCCCTCATTTCCCAGGACGCATGGGTGACCTGGCAAGGCCTCCCCACTCCCAGACTTGGGCAGGATCGGCAGGAGGCGCCCCTGTCTCCCATATGGTGGGTGGCCAGGCAGAGGCGTCTCTCACTTCCCAGATCGCAGGCTGGGAGAGGCACTCCCTCATCTCTCTTCCCCAGACGGCAGCCGGAGCAGAGGCTACCTCACTTCCTCCCTCCCACAGCGGTCAAGCAGAGATGCCTCCCTGTTTCCCAGGAAGGAAGGTGGCTGGGCAGAGAGCGCCTCCTCACTTCCCCCCAGACCCTGTGGGCAGGTCGGGCAGCGGCTACCTCCCACTTCCCAGATGGTGGTGGTCAAGAGGCCCCCAGTTCCCATAATGGGTGGGTGGTCGGGCAGAGGCGCCCTGACTTCCCAGATGGGGCTGCAGGGCAGAGGCACCTCACCCCTCTTCCCCAGACGGGCACGGGAAGAGGCCTCACTCCAAGACCTAAAAGGGCTGACAGAGGCGCTCCCACCTCCCAGACGGTGGGTGGCCGGGCAGAGGCGCCTCACTTCCCAGACGATGTGGTGGTCAAGTGAGGCCTCCCACCTCCCCAGACCATGTGGGTGGCTAGGCAGAGGCGCTCCCTACCTCTTCCCCGGATCAAGGCCAGGCAGAGGCCCCTCCTCACTCCCACGGGGCGTGTCGGTCAGAGGCTGTCCCTCTCACTTCCCAGATGGGGCGCCCGGTCAGAGGGAGCTCCTCACTTCTTCCCAGGATCGGGTGAGTCAAGTAGAGGGCGCCTCCCTTCTCCCAGATCAAGGGCAGGTCAGAGGCGCCACCACTTCCTCCCAGGGATGTGGGAAGCGCAGAAAGTGAAGAGTCGCCTCGCCTCCCAGACGATGTGGTTCCGGGCAAGAGGCACCCCAGCCTCCCAGACGGACACGGGCAGAGGCGCCTCATTCCCAAACGATGTGTGGCTGCGAGGCGCCTCATTTCCCAGATGATGGGTGGTCAGCAGAGTATGCCACCTCCCAAACGGGGCAGCAGGGCAGAGGTGCTCCCTCATTTCCTCCCAGACAATGGGTGACCTGTCAGAGGCGCCCCTCCCTGCCCACACGGTGGGTGGCCGGGCAGAGTATGCCCTCACTCTCAGACGGGCGGTCGGGCAGGGTCCTCACTTCTTCCCAGATGGGGTGGCTGTGCAGAGGTGCTCCTCACTTCTTCCCAGAAGGGGTGGCCAGGCAGAGGCGCTCCTCACTTCCCAGACGGGGTGGACGGGCAGCAGGCACCTCACTTCCCAGACGATGTGGGTGGTCAGCAGTGGCCTCCTCACCTCCCAGGACTGAGGTGGTCGGGCAGAGGCGCTCCCACCTCCCAGATGGTGGTGGCCTGGGCAGATGTGGCGCCTCCCTCACCTCCCAGATCCAAGGACCTGGGCAGATGCCTCACTCCCTTCCAAGTTATATGCCGCCGAAGGGCCACTACCTCCCAGACGGGTAGGTTGCGAGGCTCCCCCACATCCCAGGCATGGTTGGAGCCGGGCAGAGGCGCCTCCCCACTTCCCCTGATCAGGCAGGCCCGGGCAGAGTACATGCCTCCTCACCTCCTCCAGACCAGGCTGTCGTGGGCAGAGGTGCTCCACACCCCATAGACAATGGGTGCCCTCGGGCGGAGGCACTCCTCACCTCCTCAGACGCCAAGTGCCCGGGCAGAGGCCTCCTCACCCTTTTCACAGATCGGCCGGGCAGAGGCCCTCCTCACTTCTACCCAGACAGGGCAGCCGGCAGAGGCGCCTCCTCACTTCCCCCACAATGCATGGCTGGCAGAGGCGCCTCCCTTGCCTCATTCCCAGACGCAGGACCAAAGAGGCGTCTCCCTCACATCTTCCAGAAGGGGTGGCTCGGGCAGAGGCGCTCCCTCACCCCTACTCCCCGTGAGTGGGGTGCGGTCGGGCAGAGGCACCTCACCTCCCAGATGATGTGTGGTCGGGCAGAGGGAGCTCCCTCACCGCAGACCGCAGGGTCGGGTCAGAGGCGCCTCCTCCCTCACCTCCCAGATGAGGGGTGCCGGGCAGAAGCGCCTCCACACCCCAGACAATGGGTGTCTGGGTAAGCACCCTGCCTCTAACAGACGCATGGGTGCCCGGGCAGAGGGCCTCACTTTTCATTGACAGGGCTGGCCGGGCAGAGGTTCCCACTTCTGCACTGGATCGGGCAGCCGGGCAGAGGCGCCCCTCACTTCCCATACGGGCGGCCTGGCAGAGGTGCCTCACTCTTCCCAGACGGGTGGCCGGGCAGAAGAGCTCCCTCACCTCCTCCCAGACGGGCGGTCGGGCAGAGGCCTCACATCGCAGATGATGCGGGTCAAGCAGGCACCTCACCTCCCGTGACCTGGATGGCTCGGGCAGAGGTGCTCCCTACTCCCAGACGGGTGGGTGGCAGAGCAGAGGTGCTCCTCAGTTCCCAGACCTAGGCGGCCAAGCAGAGGCACCTCACTTTCCAGACGAAGGGGTGGTCAAGAGCCCTTACTTCCCAGACTCCATGGGTGGGTCAACAGGCGCCCCTCACTTCCCAAACGGAGGCCAAGCAGAGGCGCCCTCACTTCCCAGACGGGGTTGCTCGGGCAGAGGTGCTCCTCACACTTCCCAGACGGCTGGATGGTCGGGCAGAAGGGATCCCCATTTCCCAGACTCCATGGGTGGCAGGGCATAGGGCGCCCTCACCTCCCAAACGGAGCGGCCGGCAGAGGCGCCTCCCCTTGGCCTCCCCCCCCAGATGATGGGTGACCTGGCAGCTGCCTCCTCACTTCCCATAATGGGTGGGTGGTCGGGCAAGAAAGGCGCCCTCACCTCTCCCAGATGGTGCGGCTGGGCAGAGGCCTCACCTCCCAGGTGATGGGTGGCCGGGAGAGGCCTCCAGGATGATGGGTGGGTCGAAAGCAGAAAGCCTCCCTCACCCTCAGGGCGATGGGTTGCTGGCCAGAGGCGCTCCTCACCTCTTTCCCCGGATCGGTGGTCAAAGCAGAGGCCCTCCTCACTTCCTTCCCAGACTGGAGGTCGGCAGAGGCCCCTCACTCCCCCCCAGATGGGGTGTCGGCTCTGAGCGCCTCCTCACCTCCAGATGGGGCTATTTGAAGAGTCAGCCCTCACCTGTAGACCCATGAGGGTCAGCAGAGGCGCCTCCTCACTCCCAGATCTGTGGCACGGCAGGAAAGTGTTCCCTCACTTCCTCCAGACGGCTCCCCGGGCAGCAGGCCCTCACCTCCCAGATCACAGTGGGTCGGGGTAGAGGCGCTCCTCACTTCCCAGACACAATGGGTGGCCGGGCAGAGGCGCCTTCACTCCCAAACGGGGCAGCAGGCAGAGGTACTCCTCACCTCCCAGAGGATAGGGTGGTCGGCAGGGTGCCTCAATTCCCCAGATGGTGGGTGGCTCCTGGCAGAGGCACCTCACTTCCCAGAAGGGCGGTCGGGCGGAGGGAGCTTCCCACTCTTCCCAGACGGGCGGCCGGGCAGAGGCGCCCACCTCCCCAGACGCCTGGGCATCCCAGAGGTGCTCCCTCACCTCCCAAACGGGCTGCCTGGGCAGGGAGTCTCAGCCTCTTCCCAGAGAGGGCGGCCGGGCCCAGGTAGCCCCTCACTTCCTCCCAGACCTGGCCGGCCGGGCAGAGGCTCTCACATCCCAGGCTGCATGGTTGGCCCGGCAGAGGCCCTCCCCACCTCCCAGACGGGGCGGCCGGGAACAGGCTCTCCTCCTTCCCAGAAGGGGTGGCCAGGCAGAGGCGCTCCTCACTTCCTCCCATAGGGGGCAGTCGGGCAGAGGCACTCCCCACTTCACAGATGATGCCCTGGCAGCCCCACCAGACGGGCGGCCGGCAGCCCTCCTCACTTCTGCCCGGAGGGAGCAGCCGGCAGGGGCCTCACTCCCATAATGGGCTGTCTGGCAGAGGCGCTTACTCACTTATTCCCAGATGGGTGGCCGGGCAGAGGCGCCCCACTTTCCCAGACGGGTGGCCGGGAGAGGGAGCCCCTCACTCCGGATGGGGCGCCAGGCAGAGGTGCTCCTCACATCCCAGGCTGGAAGGGTGGTCGTGGGCGAGGCACCTCACCTCCCAGACCGGATGCACCGGCAGAGCGCCCTCACTTACCAGACAGTGGCAGAGCAGAGGTGCCCTAAGTTCTGTGACCCAGGCAGCCACAGAGGCGCCTCGCTATCTCCAGACGCATGGGTGGTCAGCAGAGGCGCCTCATTTCCCAGACGAAGGGTGGCCGGGCTGAGGGCGCCTCACTTCCTGCTGGGCTGCCGAAAGCAGAGGCGTCACTCCTGTACTGGGCGGCCAGGCAGAGGCGCCTCCTCACTTCCCAGACAGGGCGGCCGCGAAAGCCCTCACCTCCCAGACGATGGGTGGTCGGGCAGGGGCGCCCCTCACCTCCCAGATGATAGGTGGCCGGCAGAGAGCCCTCACCTCCCAGACGATGGGTGGCCCATGGAGGCGCTTCCTCCACCCAGACCATGGTGGCCGGGTAGAGGCGCCCCCACCCTCACAGAAGATGTAAGTGGCCGGGCAGAGTCGCCCCTCAACTTCCCAGATGGGGTGGCTGGAAGAGGGCCCTCCCACCTCCCAGATGATGGTGGTCGGGCAGAGGTGCTCCCCACTTCCCAGACTTGGGAGGTCGGCAGAGGCGCCCCACTTCTTCCAGAAGGGGTTGCCGGGCAGAGGCGCCCTCACTTCCCAGATGATGGGTGGCCGGGCAGAAGCGCTTCCGTCATTTCCCATACGCATGGGTGGCCGGGCATGTATGCTCTCACTTCCCAAACGGGCGTCAAGGTGGCTTTTTCTCCCTACTTCCTTCTATGCTTTATGGGTGATGGCAGAGGCTCTCTAACTTCCCCGGATGGTGCGGCCGGGCAGAGGCTCTCCTCACCTCCCAGGCCATGGGTGGCCGGGCAGGCGCTCCTCACTTCCCAGATGGGGCGGCCGGGCCAGGCTCTCCCTCACTCACAGACGGTTACCGGGCAGAAGGCCCTCACTACCCAGACGGGGCTGGCCGGGCAGATACGCCTCACCTCCCAGACGGGTTGCGTCGGGCAGCGCAAGGCGCCCTCACCAACCAGACCATGGGTGGTGGGGCAGGAGGTGCTCCTCACTTCTTTCCAGACGGGTGGCTGGGTGGCGCCTCACCTCCTCCCAGACGGTGGTTGGCAGAGGCTCCCTCACTCCTCTCCTTGACCTACATGGCCGGGCAGAGATGCCCTCACCTCCCAGATGATGGGTGGTTGGGCAGAGACGCCTCACTCCGGACATGGTGGCCTGCAGAGGTGCTCCTCACCTCCCAGACGATGGTGCTGGGCAGAGGTGCTCCCCACTTCCCAGACTCCAGGCGTCGGGCAGAGGCGCCCTCACTTCCCAGACCCATGTGTGTGTGTGGTCACACAGAGGCGCTCCACACTTCCCAGACGATGGGCGGCCGGGCAGAGGAGCTCCTCACTTCCCAGACGGTGGGTGGTCGGCCAGAGGCGCTCCTCACCTCCCCCCAGACAATGGGTGGACGGGCAGAGGCTACTCCCTCACTTCCCAGACGATGGGTGTCGGGCAGTGGCTCTCCTCACTTCCCAGACAGGATGGCTGGGCAGAGGCGCCTCACCTCCCAGACGATGCTGGGTGGCCGGGCAGAGGCACTCCCTCACCTCTCTGTGACGAAGTGCCGGGTAGAGGCGCTCTCATCACCTAGATGAGGGTTGCCGGCAGATGCGCTTCCACATTTTAGATGATGGGTGGACGGGCAGAGGCGCTTCCTACCTCTAGACGATGCAGGTCGGGCAGAGGCGCCCACCTCCTAGACGATGGGTGGTTGGGCAGAGGCGCCCCTCAGTTCTTCCCGATCGGGCTCTGTAAGAGGCTCTCTCACTTCTTCCCAGACGCAGGACGGGCAGAGGCTCCTCCTCACTACTCCCCGGACGGGAGGCCGGGCAGAGGCCTCAACCCCCGCAGCAGCGCCTGCCTCACTCTCCCGCATGCAGCCCATGCCACCTCCCAGATGGGCGTCGCAGAGTCGCCCTCACCCCAGACGTGGGTGGTCAGCTTCACTTCCCAGATGGAATGGGCTAGTGGCAGAGGCGCCCTCACTCTGAGACGGTGGGTGGTCGAAAGCAGAGGTGCTCCTCACTTCCCAGACGAGGTGTCGGGCAGAGGCCTCCCAGACTATGTGTGGCCCACAGGCCTCATTTCCTCGGGAAGGCACTAATGAGGCATTCCCGCCTCGGGTGGCCGGCAGAGGCCTTTCACTTCCAAATGGGGCAGCAGGAGGCGCATCTGGGTCACCTCCCAGACTCCATGGGTGGCCGGGCAGAGGTTTCCCTCACCTCCCAGATGGTGGGTGGCCTGGTGAGGCACCCCTTACTGAAGGGCGGCCGGGCGAGGGATCTCCTCACTTCCCAGAGGAAGCTGGTCGGGCAGAGGCGCCCTCACTCTGACGGGGAGAAGGGCACAGGTAAGCTTTATTTGTGACGGCTGCTAGAAATTTCACCAGGTGATGTGGGTGGTCGTCAGAGGCTCCTCACCTCCCAGATAATGGGTGGACGGGCAGCCCTCACTTCCGCAGATGATGGGTGGCCGGCAGTGGCTCTCCCTCACTCTGACACAGGGCTCGGCAGAGGCGGCCTCACGCAGACGGGTGGCTGGGCAGATGTGCTCTCACTTCCCGACAGCTGCCCGGCAGTATGCTACCACTCTTCTCCCAGAGAGGGGCGGCCGGGCCAGGCCTCCTCACTCCCCTCCCAGACGGGTGGCCGGGCGTGGCTGCCACCCAGGGCGCATGGCTACCGGGCAGAGGCACTCCTCACTTCCCAGACGGGCGCCGCAGGAGCCTCACTTCCCAGACGCGGGTGGCGTGGGCAGGCACTGCTCTTCCCAAGCCTCACTTCCTCCCAGAGGGGCGGTCGGCAGAGGCGCCCTCACCTCCCAGGACGGCAGGTGGCCGGGCAGTGGGCCCTCCTCACTTCCCAGATGGCCGGGCAGAGGTGCTCCACACCCCCGGCCAACAGCCCGGGCGGAGGCCTCCCAACTTCACAGACATGTGGGTGCCCGGCAGAGCCTCACCACAGACATGGCGCGGCCCCACCCAGACGGGGCTGGGCACAGGGCCTTTGCTATGGGGCTGCCTGGCAGGAAGCCACTTACCCCATGGCTGGCAGTAGTACTCTCACTTCTTCTGGGTGACCGGCAGAGAGCCCTCACTTCCTCTGGGGATCGGGCTGCAGAGGTGCTCCTCACCTCCCAGACGATGGCAGGGCCGGGCAGAGGCACTCCCCACTCCCAGACGGGATGGCTGGGACAGAGTGTCCCAATCCTGAGACGCAGGCTGAGAGAGGTGCTCCTCAGCCGCTGACCAGGCGGCCGGGCAGAGGTGATCCTCACTTTCCAGACACAGCCGGCAGAGGCGCCTCCTATTTCCCAGACGATGGGTGGCCGGGCTCGGCGCCCTAACTTCCCAAATCATGGCCAGCAGACGCCCTCACTTCCCAGACGGGCCGGGCAGAGGCGCTCTGCATCTCCCAGACGGGCTGGGCAGAGCGCCTCACCTCCCAGACGCATGGGTGGCTGGGCAGAGGAGTTCTGACCCTCAAGAGAGGGCGAGTATAGGGTGGTCGGGCAGAGGTGTCTCACCCAGACCCATGGGTGGCCGAGAGGGCGCCTCACTCTCCAGACGCATGGGTGGCCGGGCAGAGGAGCTCCTCACCTCGCAGACTAAGTGGGTGGCTGGGTCGAGGAGCTCCTCACCAGACGGGCCGGGCAGAGTCAGCCTCACTTCCCAGGACGGTGGGTGGCCGGGAAGAGGCCCTCCTCACTTCCCAGACGAGCATGGGTGTCCTGCAGAGGCTTCCTCCCAGACGGGCGCTTCTGCAGAGGGGGCTCCTTTACCTTCCCAGACGTGCAGCTGGAAAGAGGCGCCCTCACTTCCTCCCAGACGGTGGCCGGGCTGAGGTGTGCTCTCACCCCTCGCAGACGCATGGGTGGCCAGGCAAATGCGCTCCTCATTTCCAGACGATGGGTGGCCGGGCAGGGCGCCCCTCGGCCTCCCAGACGACATGGTGGGTGGCCGGGCAGAGCCCTCACGCACTACAGGACGCATGAGGGTGGAGCAGCAGAGGGCGCCCCTCTTCTTCTTCCCCAGATCGGCAGCGCCGTGGGTGGAGCCTCCCACTTTTCCCCAGACGGGCGGAGGGAAGAGGCCCTCTCCTGGACAGGGCGGTCAGCAGAGGCGCCTCACTTTCCAGATGCGGGCACCGGGTCAGAGGGCCTCATTTTCCCAGGGACGGGGTGGCCGGGCAGAGTATTCATCTCTTCCCAGATGGGTGGCCGGGCAGGAGGCCCCTCTCACTCTCCTCCCAGATGGGCGTCGCAGAGTCAGCCTCACCTCCCAGACGATGGGTGGTCGGGCAGAGGCGCTTCTCACTCAGACGGGTTGGTCGGCAGAGGGCGACCTCACCCCAGACGGTGGTGGCCGAGCAGAGGTGCTCCTCACTTCCCAGAGTCGGCCGTGCAGAGGTGCTCCTCATTTCCCAGACGATGTGTGGCCGCAGAGGCTTCCCTCATTTCCCAGACGATGGGTGGCCGGGCAGAGGCGCTCACATCCCCATAATGGGCAGGGCAGAGCCCTCACTTCCCAGACGCATGGGTGGCCTCAGCAGAGGCCTCCTCACTTCCCAGATGGTGGGTGGCCTGGCAGAGGCGCTCCTCACTTCCCAGACGGTGGCCGGGTGGAGGAGCTCCCTCACTTATTCCCAGGTGGGGCAAAGCCAGGCAGAGGCGCCCTTTACTCTTCAGATGGTGTGTGTGGTCGGGCAGAGGGCGCCACTCACTCTCCCAGACGTGGGGAGGCCGGCACAGGCACTCCTTACTTTTCCAGACGGGCTGCCGGTGAAAGCCCTCACCTCCCAGACGAGCGGGTGGACGGGGAGAGTCGCCCTCACTTCCCACAATGGCGTGTGGCCGGGCGGGGTGGCTCTCCCTCACTTCCCAGGACGGGTGGGGTGGTCAGCAGAGTCGCCCTCACTTCCCAGAGACGGTGGGTGGCCTCTAGAGGCGCTGCTCAGTTCCCAGACAGGGCGCAAGGCTCCTGCGAGGCCCCTCACCTTCTTCCCCTGCCCAGAGAGGGCGGCCAGTCAGGAAGCTTCCTCAGCCTCCTCTCCCAGACGGTCAGCCGGCAGGCGCCCCTCCCAGAGGGGGCGGTTGGGCACAGGCGCTCCTCATCTCCCAGATGATGGGTGGCCGGTAGAGGCGCATCCTCACTTCCCAGACGTGGAGGGTAGGCAGAGGCGCTTCCTCACCTCCCCTGCAGACCCAGGCGCTGCAGAGGTCCTCCACTATTCCCAGACAATGTGTGCCCGGGCGGGAGGCACTCCTCACTTCCTGTGACCCATGGGTGCCCGAGCAATACGT
>JAKGGE010000770.1:0-18253 GCA_023748175.1 Hoolock leuconedys | reverse complement strand
CCACTTCAGTGCTCCCCAAACGTGTCTGATAGAGTGGACATCCTGTTGTTCACTCACCTCCCTTGTTTGGAACAGGTAGTGTGTGTGTTTATATGGGTGTGTGGTCTTATACACACAAAGTAAACAATGGTAATGAAAGCACCTGATTCTCAGTCATTTAATTGTGAAGGTGTATGCTGTTAGACACACCCACCCTGCCCCCACACGCACACACATTTATCAAATCAGCCACTCCACCAAAACTAGTTGGCGGAGGAGCCTCACGTCCCAGAGGATGGGTGGCACTGCAGAGGCATTCCTCAATCCCAGAAGTATGGTGGCAGGGCAGAGGTGCTTCTCACCTCCCAGACGAGGCTGCCGGGCAGAGGCCTTCATTTCCCTGGTGACAATGGGTGGCCGGGCAGAGGCCTCCTCACCCCAGACTGGACTTACACGGGCAGAGGCTTAATCATTTCTTCCCGTCGGGCGGCCGGGCAGGGGCTCCTCACCTCCCGTAGACATGCCTGGGGCACAGGCTTACTCACCCTCCCAGAAATGGTCGGCAGAGGTGCTCCCTCACATCCCAGACGGGGCTGCCGGGCAGAGGTGGTCCTCACCTCCCAGCCGGGATGGTCGGGTAGGCGCCTCCCTCACTTCCCAGACAGCGAGGGGGCAGAGGCGGGCCTCACCTCCCAGACGATGTGTGTGGCTGGGCAGAGGTGCTCCTCACCCCTGATGGGTGGCCGGGCAGAGTGTGCTCCTCACCTCCCAGACCCATGGTGGGCGGGGCGAGGAGCTCCCACACCCACCAGATCTACAAGTGGCTGAGCAGAGAATCTCACTTTTTTTTCCCAGATGGGGCGCCCGCACGGCGCTCCTCACTCCTTCCCCATGGGGCGCTCCACAGAGTGCTCCTCACATCTCTTCCTGAGAGGGCGCAGCCTTGGAGGTCTCCCACCCCTGGTAGACGGGTGAAGCCGGCAGAGGCACTCCCTCACTCCCTCCAAGACGGAGGGCCGGGCAGAGCCTCAGCCTCCCTGATGGGCATGCCAGGCAGAGGCTCACCGCCCTCCCAGGCAATGGTGGTCTGCAGAGGCGCCTCCCCACCTCCCGGACACAAATGGGAAAATGTGCAGAGGGATCTCCCACCTCCGGACGAAGGGGTGGCTGGCAGGTGCTCCTCACCTCTGCAGGAAGGGAGCAACCCGGGCAGAGGTGCCTCCTCACTTCCATACCGGGATGGCCGGGCAGAGGTGCTCCTCACTTCTAGATGGGACTGTCGGGTGAGGCCTCCTGCCCCAGAGACGATGGTGGCTGGGCGGAGGGCCTCACCTCCCAGTAGATGGGTGGCCAGCTGAGGAGCTCCCACCTCCCAGATGTGGTGGTTGCAGAGGCGCCTCACCCCAGATCATGCGCGGACGGGCAGAAGCGCCTCTCACCTCCCAGGATGGTGTGGGGTGGCTGGCAGAGGCCCCCACCTCCCAGGATGGGTGGCTGCAGAGCCCCTCCCCTCACCCCCAGACGAGGCGGCCAGGCAGCATGCCTCCCTCACTTCCCAGGCACTGACACAGGCTGGCAGAGGCCTCCTCATTTCCCAGACTATGGCAGGGCAGAGGCGCCTTCATTTCCCCAGATGATGGTGGCCTGGCAGAGGCGCTCCTCTAAACGGGGTGGCCAGGGCGGAGGCGCCCTCACTTCCGAGGGTGGGTGGTCGGGCAGAGTATGCCTCCCACTTCCCCAGATGGGGCTGCCGGGCAGAAGGCCCTCACCCCCCCAGATGATGGGTGCTGGGCAGAGGCCTCCCCACTTCCCAGAGAGGGGTGGTAGGCAGAGGCACCCTCACTCACAGACCTGCTGGCCGGGCTGAGCTTCACTCCCCAGACTGGGCAGCCGGGCAGAGGGTCTTGGCCTACCCAGACAGGGCAGACTGGCCGAGGCTTTCCTCACTTCCTCCCAGACGTGGCCGCCAGGCAGAGGCGCTCCTAACCTCCCAAGAGATGGGTGGCCGGACAGAGGCACTCCTCACTTCCCCAGACGGGGCGGCCGGGCGGATGTGCTCCTCACTTCCTCCCAGACGGGGTGGCCGGGCAGAGGCGCTCCTCACTTTTCCTGAAGGGGCTGGCATGCAGGCGCCCTCACCTCCTGGGACCATGCTGGCCGGGCAGAGGGTCTCCCCACCTGGGGCACACGATGGAGGCTGCTGGACCTGGAGGTGCTCCTCACCCCAGGACGATGGGTGGTCGGGCGGAGGCGCCTCACCCCAGAGGATGGGTGGTGCCCCTGGGAGTAGAGGCGATGCTCGCCTCCTGAAGATGGGTGGCCGGGCAGAGCTGCTTCCTCACCTCCCAGATGGGGCTGCCGGGCAGAGCCCTCCCCACCCCTCTGCAGAATGGTGGTGGCTGGCAGAGGCACCCCTCACTCCCCTGCAGGATGGGTGGCCGGGCAGATGCTTACCCTCACCCACAGACTGGGCGGCCTTCCTCCTGCCTTCCCAGATGAGGGCTGCCGGGCATGGAGCCCTCACTTCCCAGACGACAAGTGGCTGTGGGCAGAGCTGCTCCTCATTTCACAGACGATGGGTGTCTGACAGAAGAGTTCTCACCCTGTAAACGGGGGGGCGGCCGGGCAGCCTGCCCCCAGACGACAAGGGTCAAGGTGCAGGCCTCCTCACTCCAAACTGTCAGGCAGAGGCGCCTCTCACAATTCCCACACTGTGGGTGGCCGGGCAGGCGTCTCTCACCCAGGACTGGGCATGACTAGCAGAGGCGCTGACCATTTCTTTCCCACATGCTGAGGCCATGCTTCTAATTCCCTGCCAGATCGGGCTGGGCGCCCGACAGAGGCCCCTAACCTCCCCAGACGAAGGTCGGGCAGTGGCGCCTCACACCCCTGGAGAAATGGCAGGTGGCTGGCAGCCCTCACCAGAAAGATGGGTGTCCAGACAGAGGCACCCTCACCTCCAGACGCATGGGTGTGGCTGGGCAGAGGCCTCCTCACTCTTCCGGACTGGGCGCCCGGGCAGGCCTCCCAAGGCTCTACGCCCCTGCCCTCCCAGACGGGGCGGCTCTGCAGAGGCCCTCCCCGCCTTCCAGACAAGGGTGGGCTGTGTAGCCCTCCCCACCTCCCTCCCACAAACAGGGTGCCCGGACAGGGCCTCACTCCCACCTGACGGTGCAGCCAGCAGAGGCGCCTCCTCACCTCCCACAATGGGTGGTCGGGCCAGTTTCATCCCTGCCTCCCCACGCTGGTTGTTGGGCAGAGGCGCTCCTCACTTCCCAGATTCCATGTGGGTGGGTCAGCAGAGGTGCCTCTATTTCAACGGCGGTTTGGGACAGAGGCGCATCCCCATTCCCCTGATGGCGGTGGCCGGGCAGAGGTGCTCTACACTTCCCAAACGGGCTGCAGTGAGGCACCCTCACCTCCCAGAGTTGGATTTCAGCCAAGGCGCCTCACTTCCAGGAAGGGGCGGCCGGCAGGTGCCTCACTCTGGCAGGGGATGGCCGGCAGAGGCGCCTCAAGCATCCCAGACGAGGCTACAGGCGCCTCCCACCCTCTCCCAGACTGTGGCTGGGGTGGCTGAGGCTCTCCTCACTCTTTCTTCCCGGACGGGCCACTGGCTGAGGTTCTTCACTTCTTCCGGATGGCCTCCCGTGCAGAGGCCCTCCTCACTTATATACGGACGGGCGGCCGGGCATGGGCGCCCTCACTTCCCAGACAGGGCGCACAAGCAGAGAAGGCCTCAGCCTCCTCCCAGATGGGGTGACCGAGCAGAGGGGCTCAGTTCCTCCTCTGACGGGTGGGGCAGGCAGAGGGGCTCCTCACTCTCGCTGATCGGGCCGGGCAGGCGCCTCAATTCCCACACGCATAGTAGACTTGCTACCCCTCTCTCACCTCCCAGATCTACGGGGCCCCTCGGGCAGATGCTTCCCATTTCCTGTGAGACGTAGCGGGGTAGGTCGCAATGGAGGCTACCCCCATTTCCCAGATCGGGCCAAGCCGGGCAGACATGCTCCTTCACCTCCTAGGACGGATGGTCAGAGGCACCCCCACCTCCCCAGATGGGTGCCCGGCAGAGTCGCTTTTCACTCCTAGAAGGGTCGGCCGGGCAGAGGCTCTCCTCCCCACTCTCAGATGATGAGTAGTGGGCTGAGCAGAGGCGCCTCCTCACCTCCCAGATTCCATGGCGGTCAAGCGGAGGCGCCTCCCACCTCCCCAGACGCATGAGTGGGGGTGGCAGAGGAGTCTGCACCTCCCAGAGATCACCCACCCATGTGCCGGGCAGAGGCTCTCATCACCTCCTGACGGGCGGCCAGGCAGAGGCACACCCCACCAGACAACAGTCCGGGTGAGGCGCCCTCCCAGACAGGATGTAATGGGTAGATGTTCCTACCTCCCGTGATGAAGGTGTCCAGGCAGAGGCGCTTCCCTACTTCCCAGACAGAGGCGCCCAGAGGCACTCCTGCACTTCCCAGCCGACAGGGCTGGGCAGAGCGCCCCGCCATTTCCTGACAGATGATGATGAGCAATATAGGAGCTTCCCACTCCTAGATCGCAGCCGGGCAGAGGCGCCCCAACTTCAAAGATCGCACAAGTGCCCGGGCAGAGGCGCCTCCTCACTCCGGACGATGGTGGCAGGGGCTGAGGCGCACCTCACTTCACAAAGGGACAGCTGGGCAGAGGTGCCCCTGCCTCCCCACATGGGCATGCCACCGAAGCGCCCCTCACCGGGATGGCTGTGGCAGAGGCCCTCCTCACCTCCCAGTAGACGGGGCAGGCCCAGGGCAGAGGGGCTCCTCACTCCTCCTGATGGTGCCGGGTATCAGCCCTCACTCTACAGGATGGGTGGGCCAAGGCCTCCCTCACTTCCCAGACGGCGCGGGCTGCTGGGCAGATGTGTCTCTCATATCCCAGATGATGGGTGGCTAGGCAGAGGCGCCTCATTTCACTGAATGATGGGTGGCTGCAGCAGAGGCGCCTCCTCATTTCCCAGCTGATGGGTGGCTCGGCAGAAGCCTCACTCTCAACGTGGGGCGGCCGGCAGAGGCCTCACCCTCACAAGCAGAGGGTTGATTGCCGGGCAGTAGGCGCCTCACCTCCCAGGATCGGGCGGACGCTGCGAGAGGCGCCTCCTCACCACCTCCCATCAGGCTGGGAGAGGGTCTCCTCACCTCCAAGACGCATGGTTGCTGGGCGGAGGTGCCCTCACCTCCCAGATCCATGTGGGTGGCTGTGCGGAGGCGCCCAGCACTCTAGAGAGCGGGTTCTGCAGAGGCGCTGCTCAGCCTCAGAGGATGGGTGGCTGAGAGTTGCTTCTGGGACCCCAGACGGGCTATACGTGGGCAGAGGCCTCCCATTTCCCAGATGGTGGGTGGCCGGGCAGAGGCATCTCACTTCCCAGAGGATGGGTGGCCGGGCAGAGGCTAGACCTCACTTCCCAGACTGGGCGGCCGCAGAAGCTCTCATTTCAGGACGAGTTATCGGGGCTAAGGCGCCTCCTCCTCACCTTCTAGACGATGGGTGGTTGCAGAGCCGCCTCATTTCTGCACGGCGGGTGGCCGGAGAGGAGCTCCTCTGCAAACGGGTGGCCGGGCGTGCAGAGAGCGCCCCCCACCTCCCAGATGATGGGCCGGGCAGTGGCTCTCCCACTCCCAAACGGTAAGTGGCTGGGCTACTCACCGCTGGGCCACCCGTGGGTGGCCGCAGAGGGCGCCCCTCACCCTACACTGGGTGGACGGGCAGGCGCGCCACCATTTCTTCCCACACGGGGAGGCCGGGCAGAGTCGCTCCTCAATTCATCCCAGACGGGGCATCCGGACAGAGGCCCTCCTCACCTCCCAGATTCCAGGCAGGTCGGGCAGAGGTGGCACCTCACCTCCCAGACGATGGGCATGAGCAGAGTGCCTCACTTCCTGAGAAGATGGTGCCGAGACAGAGGCAGTCCTCACCCCTCCTAGACGAGCAAGGGTACAAAGTAGAGGCTCCTCCTCATTTCTCTCCCGGATCATGCCTCAAGTGGAGGCCCTCCTCATTTTATATGTGGCCGGGGCGCCCGGGCAGGCTTCCTTCCCCAGAAGGCTGGCCGGGCAGAGGCCCCTCCTACTCTTTCCAGACGGGTGGCTGGGGAGTCTCCCACTTCCCCTCCCAAACGGGTGCCTGTGTGAGGGGTTCTACCTACCTGATCGCGCGGCCGGTAGAGGCACTCCTCACTTCCCACAGGATGGTGGCTAGCTGATCCTCTCACTCCCAGACGATTAAGTTGCTGGGCAGAGGCGCCTCATCTCTGGTATGGTGGTCGGGTGGCAGAGGCTTCCCCACGAACTGACGCATGGTGGCCGGGCAGAGGAGCGCCCTCATTTCCCCTGATGATGGGTGGTCGGGGTGAGGCTCTCCCCACTTCCTGGTAAACGGGGTAGCTGAGTGAGGCACTCCCTCACCCCAGAGGTTGGATTGCTGGCAGACGCGCCTCATCCAGGAAGGGGCCTTGGGCAGAGGTGCTCCTCACCTCCCAGCCGGATGGCCGGTAGAAGTGCCTTCACTTCCCAGATGGGACAGCCGGGCAGAGGTGCCCCCACCCGGCCAGATCAAACGACATGGGTACAAAGGGAGGCCTCCCACCTTCCCGGACGTGTACACCGAAGAGGCACTTTCACCCCTTCCCCCGATCGGGCCCCTGCAGTACTCCCCTCACTTATATAATGCAGGGACAGGAGAGGCCGGGCAGAGAGGCGCCCTCACTTCCCCAGATGGGGCCGGCAGAGGCTCCCTGTTCCCCTCCCCCCGATGGGGCGGCCGGGCAGAGGGGCTCTCACCTTCCTCCCTGACGGGTGGCCGGCAGAGGCGCCCTCACTCCCACAAGATGGGTGACCCAGCTAGATTCTGCCTCTCACCTCCCAGATGATGGGAGTCACCGCAGATGCGCCCCCCATTTCCCAGAACATGCGCTGCGCGCAGAAGCCTCATTTCCCAGACTGGCTGCCGCAGATCGCGGCGCTCCCTCACCTCCCAGCCGGATGGCCGGGTAGAGGCGCCCCACGATGTAAGCCCGGGCAGAGTCGCGCTTTCACCTCCCAGAAGGGTCGGCCGCAGAGTAGCCCCACCTCCCCAGACGAGGTATGTATTGAGAGGTGCTCGCCACCCCAGATGGCGGTGCCGCTGAGGTGCTCATCACCTCCTGGGACGGCGAGTGGCCGGGCGGAGGCGCCTCCTAACCTCCCAGATGATGAGGCCGGGCGAGGTGCTCACCACCTAGACGAAGGGCTGGGTGGAGGGCGCCCCCAGTCTCCCCAGACTCCGGCAGGGCCGGCCAGAGGCGCCTCCCACCACCTCGGTCGATGGGCAGTGTCTGGGGCAGAGGTGCTCCCTCACGTCCCAGAAGGCTGTGTGTGGCCGGTAGAGGCGCTCCTCACCCCAGCATTGGGTGGCAGGAGAGTCGCCCACACCCAGAAGATGGGTGGCTGGGCCAGGCCCTCCCCACTTTTCCCTCGACAGGGCGCTTCCGCAGAAAGTGGGCCTCACTTCTCTTCCCGGATTTGGCGCCCAGCGCAGAGGCGCCTCACTTCCCTCCCACAGGCGCTGCCAGGCAGAGGCACACCACCTCACAGACGGCTGGTGCCCGGCAGAGGCGCCTCCTCACTCTAGACAGGACACTGCAGAGTCGTTCCTCACTTCCCAGACGATGGGTGGCTGGGTAGAGGCGCTCCTCACTTCCCAGACGAGGCCATGCAGAGGCGCTTTCCTCCACACTCTGCAGTCACATTGGTGGCTGGGCAGAGGCGCTACTCATTTCCCAGACTATGGATGGCTGGGCTGAGTCAGCCTCCTCATTTCAGACGCAGCAAGGCCGTGGGCAGAGCGCCCCAACTTCCCAAGATCGGATGACAGGAAGCTCCCACCTCCGGACGATGCCGGAGCCATCGGAGTGATGAGCACCCCACCTCCCCTCAAAAGGCATGGCTGGGCAGAGGCTAAATCACTCCTGAGATTGGGCGGCCGGCAGAGGTGCTCCTCACTCTCCCTCTTCCCAGACCTGGGTGGCCGGGCAGAGGCCCTCCCCACCTCCCAGACGGGTGCCAGGGCAGAGGGGCCTCCCTTCACCTCCTGATGGGCTGGCTGGGCAGAGTCAGCCTCACCTCCCACAGGATGGTGGCTGTCAGCCTCCCTCACTCCCAGACAATGGCTTCCCGGGGTGCTCCCTACTCCCAGATGATGGGCTCCGGGCAGAGGCAGTACCCTCATTTCACCGGATCGATGGTGGGTGGCTGGGCAGAGGCGTTTTGTGTGAGTGTCTGGGGTCCCAGCAACAGAAGAAGTCTTCAGCCTGATTGCTTGGGTGGAGGGTGCCTCCTCCCAGCCTCCAGATGATGGGAGTCCTCTCATGCTGGAAAACAAGGGAGGTCTCACCCCAAGATGCACAGTTTAAGTGAAGGTCTCCATCCTCCCTCAGAAATGGCAGGTCAAGGGTGAGGTTCTCTGCCTCCCACAGACAGTGTTCCAGAGTGCCTGCCCTGCATGGTGGCTGGGTGGGAGGCAAGTCTCACCCAAGTCCCAGACAAGCTCACCAACAGAGGGGTGCCTCACCTCCCAGTGAGCCAGCCCTGGAACAGGCAACCAGCCCCAGAGATGGTCACTGGGTGAAAGGCCCACCCACTTCCCTGCAGATCCCATGCGCCTGCAGCTCCTGCCTCCACATGTTTTCTCAGAGGCTCTGTTCCCCAAAGCTGCGGTCACCTGCCATGCTACCATGGCAGGCGTCCGCAGTGCCTCACAGAGCCATGGGTCAAGAGGTTTCTCTTACCTTTCCTAGAGGTTGATTGCAGCAGGCGCCTTGTTCCCAGATTAAGGGAAGGTAGAGAAGCATCATTTTTCCCCACATCGGGAATGGGTAGAGGTTTTGCATCTTCCCAGATGGGTGTCTGGATAGAGGCTCCTCCTCACCTAGAAGATGTGTGGCTGGGTAGGTGTTTCCCAGCCTCCCAAAGAGCCCTCCCACCTCCTGCACAAGTTCTATAAAATGAGGTCTCACCTCCCACAGCCATGCCTGGTTAGAGTCCCAGTCCTGACGCTGTCCCAAGCAGTGGCCCTGTCCCTCCAGGCCTGGGTAGGCCCTCCTCACTTATATATAAGCATCGGGACATCCGGCAGAAAGTTCTCACCTCCTCCCAGATTGTGGCCTGGTAGAGGGTCTCCTCATCTCTTCCCATCCCCGCCCATGCAAACCCACACCAGCCTGTCCACCCGGGTGAGGAAGCCTCATTTCTACTGGACGACATATGGCTGGGCAGAGGCGCTCTCACTCCCCCTGCTGGATGATGGTGGCCGGGCAGAGGCGCTCCTCACTTCCTCCAAGACGGAGTGGCCGGGCAGAGGTGCTCCTCACTTCCTCCCTGATGGGGCGGCCAGGCAGAGGCTCACCTCACCTCCCAGGCGATGGGTGGCCGGGCAGAGGTGCTCCTCACTTCCAGGCGGCGGACCGGGCAGAGGCTCCTCACTTCCTGGGCCGGGATGGCCGGGCAGAGGTGCTCCTCACTTTCTAGATGGGACGGTCGGCAGAGGCTCTCCTCACCTCAGACGATGGGTATTGGGCGGAGGCGCCTCACCTCCCCCAGTAGATGGGTGGCCAGCTCTGAGTGAGCTCTCCTCACTTCCAGAGGATGGTGGTAATTGCAGAGTAAGGCCCTCACCTCCCAGACGACAAGGGACGGGCAGAAGCGCCTCACCTCCCAGATTGTCGGCCAGCGAGGCGCCTCCTCACTTCCCCCGGAGGGTGGGTGGTCGGGCAGAGGCGCCTCACTTCTGTAGAGATGGGCGGCCGGGCAGAGGCCTCACCTCCCAGATGAGATGGGTATCGGGCAGAGCTCTCCTCACTTCCCAGAGAGTGGGGTGGTAGGGCAGAGGCACCTCACTCACACAGACCGTGGCTACCGGCTGAAGTGCTCTTTCACTTCCCAGACTGGGCAGCCGGGCAGAGGGTCTTGGCCTACCCAGACAGGGCACTGGCTGAGGCTTTCCCACACTCCCTCCCAGACGCGGGCCTCAGGCAGAGGCGCCTCCTAACCTCCCAAGAGATGGGTGGCCGGACAGAGGCACCTCACCCCTCCCCAGACGGGCGGCCGGGCGGATGTGCTCCTCACTTCCTTCCCAGACGGGTGGCCGGGCAGAGGTGCTCCTCACTTTTCCTGAAGGGGCTGGCATGCAGGCGCCCTCACCTCCTGGGACCATGCTGGCCGGGCAGAGGTCTCCCCACCTGGGGCACACGATGGAGGCTGCTGGACCTGGAGGTGCTCCTCACCCCAGGACGATGGGTGGTCGGGCGGAGGCGCCCTCACCCCAGAGGATGGGTGGTGCCCCTGGGAGTAGAGGCGATGCTCGCCTCCTGAAGATGGGTGGCCGGGCAGAGCTGCTTCCTCACCTCCCAGATGGGGCTGCCGGGCAGAGCCCTCCCCACCCCTCTGCAGAATGGTGGTGGCTGGCAGAGGGCACCCCTCACTCCCCTGCAGGATGGGTGGCCGGGCAGATGCTTACCCTCACCCACAGACTGGGCGGCCTTCCTCCTGCCTTCCCAGATGAGGGCTGCCGGGCATGGAGCCCTCACTTCCCAGACGACAAGTGGCTGTGGGCAGAGCTGCTCCTCATTTCACAGACGATGGGTGTCTGACAGAAGAGTTCTCACCCTGTAAACGGGGGGGCGGCCGGGCAGCCTGCCCCCAGACGACAAGGGTCAAGGTGCAGGCCTCCTCACTCCAAACTGTCAGGCAGAGGCGCCTCTCACAATTCCCACACTGTGGGTGGCCGGGCAGGCGTCTCTCACCCAGGACTGGGCATGACTAGCAGAGGCGCTGACCATTTCTTCCCACATGCTGAGGCCATGCTTCTAATTCCCTGCCAGATCGGGCTGGGCGCCCGACAGAGGCCCCTAACCTCCCCAGACGAAGGTCGGGCAGTGGCGCCTCACACCCCTGGAGAAATGGCAGGTGGCTGGCAGCCCTCACCAGAAAGATGGGTGTCCAGACAGAGGCACCTCACCTCCAGACGCATGGGTGTGGCTGGGCAGAGGCCTCCTCACTCTTCCGGACTGGGCGCCCGGGCAGGCCTCCCAAGGCTCTACGCCCCTGCCCTCCCAGACGGGCGGCTCTGCAGAGGCCCTCCCCGCCTTCCAGACAAGGGTGGGCTGTGTAGCCCTCCCCACCTCCCTCCCACAAACAGGGTGCCCGGACAGGGCCTCACTCCCACCTGACGGTGCAGCCAGCAGAGGCGCCTCCTCACCTCCCACAATGGGTGGTCGGGCCAGTTTCATCCCTGCCTCCCCACGCTGGTTGTTGGGCAGAGGCGCTCCTCACTTCCCAGATTCCATGTGGGTGGGTCAGCAGAGGTGCCTCTATTTCAACGGCGGTTTGGGACAGAGGCGCATCCCCATTCCCCTGATGGCGGTGGCCGGGCAGAGGTGCTCTACACTTCCCAAACGGGCTGCAGTGAGGCACCCTCACCTCCCAGAGTTGGATTTCAGCCAAGGCGCCTCACTTCCAGGAAGGGGCGGCCGGCAGGTGCCTCACTCTGGCAGGGGATGGCCGGCAGAGGCGCCTCAAGCATCCCAGACGAGGCTACAGGCGCCTCCCACCCTCTCCCAGACTGTGGCTGGGGTGGCTGAGGCTCTCCTCACTCTTTCTTCCCGGACGGGCCACTGGCTGAGGTTCTTCACTTCTTCCCGGATGGGTCTCCCGTGCAGAGGCCCTCCTCACTTATATACGGACGGGGCGGCCGGGCATAGGCGCTCCTCACTTCCCAGACAGGGCGGCCAAGCAGAGGCGCTCCTCACTTCCTCCCAGATGGGGTGACCGAGCAGAGGGGCTCCTCAGTTCCTCCTCTGACGGGTGGGGCAGGCAGAGGGCTCCTCACTCTCGCTGATCGGGCCGGGCAGGCGCCTCAATTCCCACACGCATAGTAGACTTGCTACCCCTCTCTCACCTCCCAGATCTACGGGGCCCCTCGGGCAGATGCTTCCCATTTCCTGTGAGACGTAGCGGGGTAGGTCGCAATGGAGGCTACCCCCATTTCCCAGATCGGGCCAAGCCGGGCAGACATGCTCCTTCACCTCCTAGGACGGATGGTCAGAGGCACCCCCACCTCCCCAGATGGGTGCCGGGCAGAGTCGCTTTTCACTTCCCAGAAGGGTCGGCCGGGCAGAGGCTCTCCTCCCCACTCTCAGATGATGAGTAGTGGGCTGAGCAGAGGCGCCTCCTCACCTCCCAGATTCCATGGCGGTCAAGCGGAGGCGCCTCCCACCTCCCAGACGCATGAGTGGGGGTGGCAGAGGAGTCTGCACCTCCCAGAGATCACCCACCCATGTGCCGGGCAGAGGCTCTCATCACCTCCTGACGGGCGGCCAGGCAGAGGCACACCCCACCAGACAACAGTCCGGGTGAGGCGCCCTCCCAGACAGGATGTAATGGGTAGATGTTCCTACCTCCCGTGATGAAGGGTGTCCAGGCAGAGGCGCTCCTCACTTCCCAGACGAGGCGGTCACGCAGAGGCACTCCACACTTCCCAGCCGATTGGTGGCTGGGCAGAGGTGCTCCTCACTTCCCACATGGGGCGGCCGTTCAGAAGCGCTCCTCACTTCTTCCCAGAGGGGATGGCTGGGCAGAGGCCCTCCTCACCTCCTCCCAGACGGGGTACCAGGGCAGAGGGGCTCCTCACTTCCTCCCTGATGGTGCCGCCGGGCAGAGTCGCTCCTCACTTCCCACAGGATGGGTGGCCGGTAGCTTCGCTCCTCACTTCCCAGACGATGGGTTGCCGGGCAGATGTGCTCCTCATATCCCAGATGATGGGTGGCCAGGCAGAGGCGCTCCTCATTTCACTGATGATGGGTGGCCAGGCAGAGGCGCTCCTCATTTCCCAGTTGATGGGTGGCCGGCAGATGGATTGCCGGGCAGAGGTACAGCCCTACTTCCAGGACGCAAGGACGCAAGCAGAGCCCCTCACTCACCTCCCAGACGACGGCTGGGTAGAGGGCTTCCTCACCTCCAAGACGATGGGTTGCTGGGCGGAGGTGCTCCTCACCTCCCAGACGATGGGTGGCCGTGCGGAGGCGCTCCACACTTCCCAGAGGATGCGTGGCCCTGCAGAGGCGCTGCTCGCCTCTCAGAGGATGGGTGGCTGGACAGAGTTGCTTCTGACCTCCCAGACGGGGCTGCCGGGCAGAGGCCTCATTTCCCTGTGATGGTGGGTAATGGCAGAGGGCATCCTCACTTCCCCTATGAGGATGGTGGCCGGGCAGAGGCGACCCTCACTTCCCAGACTGGGCGTCCGTGCAGAAGCTCTCCTCTTTTCCCAGACGAGTTGGCCGGGCCAAGGCTTCCTCACTGTGACCCATGGGTGGCTACAGAGCCGCCTTCCTCATTTCACAGACATGGGTGGCTTGACAGAGGAGCTCCTCACTTCCCAAACGTGGGTGGTCGGGCAGAGGCGCCTCACTCCCAGATGATGGGTGGTCGGGCAGTGGCTCTCCTCACTCCCAAACGGTGGGTGGTTGGGCAGAGGCGCTTACTCACCTGCCACACGGTGGGTGGTTTCAGGGCAGAGGCGCCTCACTCCCCATACTGGGTGGACGAGGCGCTTAATCATTTCTTCCCACACCTGGAGGCTGGCAGGAGTCGCCCAATTCATCCCAGATCGGCATCCCGACAGAGGCCCTCACCTCCCAGACGAGCGGTCAAGCAGAGGTGCTCCTCACCTCCCAGATTCCATGGGTGGCTTGCCAGAGTGCCTCCTCACTTCCCAGAAGATGGGTGTCGAGACAGAGGCAGTCCTCACCTCCCAGACGATGGGTGGTTGGGCAGAGGCTCTCCTCATTTCTTCCCGGACTTGGCGCCTGGGCAGAGGCCCTCCTCACTTATATAATGGGCCGGCGGGCCGGCAGAGGCGCCTCACCTCTGTGAAGGGGCGGCCGGGCAGAGGCCCTCCTCACTTCTTTCCAGACGGGGTGGCCGGGTAGAGGCCCTCCTCACTTCCTCCCAAACGGGGTGCCCGGGCAGAGGGGCTCCTCACTTCCTACCTGACGGTGCGGCCGGGTAGAGGCACTCCTCACTTCCCACAGGATGGGTGGCTGGCTAGCTTCGATCCTCACTTCCCAGACGATGGGTTGCTGGGCAGAGGCGCTCCTCACTTCCCATACGATGGGTGGCCGGGCAGAGGCGCTCCTCATTTCCCTGATGATGGGTGGCCGGGCAGAGGCTCTCCTCACTTCCCAAACGGGGCAGCCGAGCAGAGGCACTCCTCACCTCCCAGAGGTTGGATTGCCGGGCAGACGCGCTCCTCACTCCAGGAAGGGGCGGCCGGGTAGAGGTGCTCCTCACTTCCCAGCCGGGATGGCCGGGTAGAGGCGCTCTTCACTTCCCAGATGGGACAGCCGGCAGGCCTCACCTCAGACGCATGGGTGGCTGGGCAGAGGCCTCTCACTCTTCCCGGACGGGCACTGGCTGAGGCACTCTTCACTTTCCCGGACGGGCTCCCCGTGGCAGAGCATTCTCAATGAGTATACGGACAGGAGGCCGGGTAGAGTACAGCCCTCATCCTGTGACGGGCGCTGAAAGCAGAGGGGCTCAGTTCCCTGATGGGCGGCCGGGCAGAGGCTCCCTCACTCCTCCCCTGACGGGTGGCCGGCAGAGGCGCCCCACCCCATTGGCCAAGTGATGGGTGACCGGATGGACGTTCTCACTCCAGAGGATGGGCCCGGCAGAGCCCTCAGCCCCACAGACGATGGTGGGCCAGGTGAAGGGCCTCATTTCAGACTGGCTGCTGGCAGATCGGCTCACTCCAGCCGGATGGTTGGCAGAGGCCTCTTCCCCAGATGGGTGCCCGGCAGAGTCGCCACCTCCCAGGCTGGTCGGGCCGTGCAGAGGCGCCCCCTACCTCCCAGACGCAGGCGGCTAAGCAGAGGTGCCTGCCACCTCCAGATGATGGGTGGTCAAGGGTGCTCATCACCTCAGGGATCCATGAGTGCCCATGGAGGCGCCTTAACCTCCAGATGATGGTGGGGCTGGGCTGGGAGGTGCTCATCACCTCCTAGACGATGGGTACGGGCGAGGCCTCACCTCCCAGACCATGGGTGTGTGAGGGCGGAGGCGCTCCTCACCACCAAGACGATGGGTGTCTGGGCAGAGGTGCTCCTCACGTCCCAGAAGATGTGTGGCCGGGTAGAGGCGCTCCTCACCTCCCAGAAGATGGGTGGGCAGGCAGAGTCGCTCCACACCTCCCAGAAGATGGGTGGCTGGGCGCAGGCCCTCCTCACTTTTTCCCGGACAGGGCGCCCGGGCAGAGTGGCTCCTCACTTCTTCCCGGACGGGCGCTCACAAGAGGCGCCTCCTCACTTCCTCCCCTGACGGTGCGGCTAGGCAGAGGCACACCTCACCTCGCAGACGATGGGTGCCCGGGCAGAGGCGCTCCACACTTCCCAGCCGACAGGTTGGGCAGAGGCGCTTACCATTTCCTGGGTAGACCATCGGATGGCTGGGCTGAGTCGCTCCTCATTTCCCAGACGGTGCGGCCGGGCAGAGGCGCTCCTAACTTCCAAGACGTTGGATGCCCGGGCAGAGGCCCTCCTCAATTTCCTCCCAGACGGGTGCCAGGGCAGAGGGGCTCCTCACTTCCTCCCGATGGGGCGGGCTGGGCAGTCAAGCCCTCACTTCCCACAGGATGGGTGGGCTGCCGAGCTTCGCTCCTCACTTCCCAGACAATGGGTTTCCGGAAAGGGGTGCTCCTCATTTCCCAGATGATGGGTTTCCGGGCAGAGGCACTCCTCATTTCACTGACGAGGGTGGCCGGGCAGAGGCGCTCATTTCCCAGATGATGTGTGGCCAGGCAGGAGATGCTCTCAGGTCCCAAACGGGCGGCCGAGAAGGAGCCCTCAACGCCTCCCAGAGGCTGGATTGCCGTGGGCAGAGGCGCCTCACTCCAGGACGGGGCGGACGGGCAGAGGCGCTCCTCACTTCCTCCCAGACGATGCGTGGTTGGGCAGAGGGGCTCCTCACCTCCAAGACAATGGGTTGCTGGGCGGAGGCGCACCTCACCTCCCAGACGAGGGGTGGCCGGGCGGAGGCGCTCCTCACTCCCAGAGAATGGGTGACACTGCAGAGGCGCCTCACTTCCCAGAGGATGGGTGGCCAGGCAGAGCCACTCTCATTTCACAGACTCCATGGGTGGCCGGATGAGGAGGTCTCACTTCCCAAACGGGCGGCCGGGCAGAGGCGCCTCACTTCACACAGACCCATGGGTGGCCGGGCAGAGGCCTCCTCACTCCCAGAGGCTGGATTGCTGGCAGAGCTCTATTCCTAGACTAGCGGAAGGGCAGAGTATGCTTAATCATTTCTTCCCACACGGGTAGGGCCGGGCAGAGGCGCTCTGTAATTCCTCCCAGACGGAAGGCGTCCTGGACAGAGGCCCTCCTCACCTCCCAGAAGATGCACGGGCAGAGCGCCCTCACCTCCCAGACGATGGGGGTGGAAGGGCAGTCAGCCCCTCACCTCCCAGAAGATGGGTGCGTCCAGAATGAGGCCCCTCACCTCCCAGACAATGGGGTGGCTGAGCAGAGGCCCTCCTCACTTCTTCCCAGACGGGGTGGCCTGGCAGAGGCCCTCCTCACTTCTTTCCAGACGGGGTGGTGGCGGGGCAGAGTCCCTCCTCACTTCCTCCCAAACGGGGTGCCCGGGCAGAAGGGTTCCTCACTTCCTAACTGATGGTGCGGCCGGGCAGAGGCGCTCCACACTTCCCACAGGATGGGTGGCTGGCTAGCTTCGATCCTCACTTCCCAGACGATGGGTTGTGGGCAGAGGCGCTCATCATTTCCCTGACAATGGGTGGGCGGGCAGAGGCGGTCCTCACTTCCCAGATGATGGGTGGCCGGGCAGAGGCGATCCCCACCTCCCAGTATATGGGTGGCCGGGCAGAGGTGTTCCTCACATCCCAGACGGGCTGCCGGGCAGGCCTCCCACTTCCCAGCCAGGGAGGGCCGGGCAGAGGTGCTCCCCACTCTCAGACTGGGCCGGGCAGAGTTGCTTTTCACTTCCCAGATGGGTCGGCTGGGTACAGGAGCTCCTCACCTCCCAGACGAATCGTGGCTGGGCAGAGGCCCTCCTCACCCCCAGATGATGGGTGGCTGGGCGGAGGCCTCACCTCCCATGGGGTGGGCGGGCAGAGAAGGCCTCACCACCCAGATGATGGGTGGCCGGGTAGAGGCCCTCACCACCCAGACGATGGGGGGGCGGGCAGAGTCGCCTCCTGACCCTCCTAGACAATGGGTGGCCGGGCATAGGCTCTCCTCAATTCCTCCCTGGACGGGCAGCCAGGCAGATGCGCTCCTCGCCTCCCAGACGATGGGTGGACGGGCAGAGGCGCTCCTCAGTTCCCAGACAGGATGGCCGGGCACTGGCGCTATTCACTTCCCAGACGGTAGGTGGCCGATCAGAGGTGATCCTCACTTACACGAGGGCGGGCAGAGGCCCTCACCTCCCAGAAGATGGTGGGGTGCCGGGCGGAGGCAATTCCCTCACCTCCCAGACGCTGGGTGGCCGGGCAGAGGCGCCTCCACACCACCCAGATGATTAAAGGGCAGAGGCCAGCCTCACCTCCTAGACGATGGGTGGCCGGGCAGAGGCGCTCCTCACCTCCCAGACGATGGGTGGCTTGGCATATGCACTCCTCACTTTTACCCAGACGGGGCGACCGGGCACAGGCGCTCCTCAATTCTTCCCCGACGGGGCGCCCACGCAGAGGCGCTCCTCACATCTTTACTGGCGGGGCGGCCGGTCAGAAGCCCTCCTCAATTCCCGGACGGGGTGGCCGGGCAGAGGCACTCCTCACTTCATCCCAGACAGGATGGCCGGGCAGAGTCGTTCCTCACTTCCCAGACGATGTGGGTGGCCGGGCAGAGGGGCTCTACTTCCAAACGATGGGTGGCCGGGACAGAGGCGCTCTCATTTCCCCCAGAAGATGGGTCGCCGGGCAGAGGCCCTCCTCTATTCCCTGTGATCGCAGGCCAAGCAGAGGCCCCTCACTTCCGGGAGGGTGGGAGTTCAGGCAGTGGCCTCACCTCCCAGATGATGGGTGGCCTGGCAGTGGTGCTCCCTTACTCCCAGACGATGGGTGGTCGGGCAGAGGCACTCCTCACTTCCCAAATGGGCGGCCGGGCAGAGGCACTCCTCACTTCTTCCTAGACGGTTTGGCCGGGCAGAAAATTTCTACTTTTTCTCAGAAGGGGTGGTCGGGCAGAGGAGTTCTCACT
>JAKGGE010001221.1:0-11863 GCA_023748175.1 Hoolock leuconedys | reverse complement strand
CCTCCCAGACGATGGGTGGCTTGGCATATGCACTCCTCACTTTTACCCAGACGGGGCGACCGGGCACAGGCGCTCCTCAATTCTTCCCCGACGGGGCGCCCACGCAGAGGCGCTCCTCACATCTTTACTGGCGGGGCGGCCGGTCAGAAGCCCTCCTCAATTCCCGGACGGGGTGGCCGGGCAGAGGCACTCCTCACTTCATCCCAGACGGGCTGGCCGGGCAGAGGCGCTCCTCACTTCCCAGACAGGATGGCCGGGCAGAGTCGTCCTCATTTCCCAAACGATGGGTGGCCGGACAGAGGCGCTCTCATTTCCCAGAAGATGGGTCGCCGGGCAGAGGCCCTCCTCTATTCCCTGTGATCGCAGGCCAAGCAGAGGCCCCTCACTTCCCGGGAGGGTGGGAGTTCTGGCAGTGGCGGTCCTCACCTCCCAGATGATGGGTGGCCTGGCAGTGGTGCTCCCTTACTCCCAGACGCTGGGTGGTCGGGCAGAGGCACTCCTCACTTCCCAAATGGGCGGCCGGGCAGAGGCACTCCTCACTTCTTCCTAGACGGTGTGGCCGGGCAGAAAATTTCTCACTTTTTCTCAGAAGGGGTGGTCGGGCAGAGGAGTTCTCACTACCTCCCAGAGGATGTGAACAATAAGGTCCAGGCTGAAGTGGTCTCAAATGGAGAAGTGGAGGGAAACTTGGTGGGAACTGAGCAAAGGTGATGCTTGTTATGTTTTAGCAAAGAGACTGGTGGCATTTTCCGCCCCAGATTTGTGAACTTGAACCGAGAGATGATGGGGTATCTGGCAGAAGAAATGCAGCAGCCAAGCATTCAAGAGGTGACTTGAGTTCATAAAAGGCCCCAGTCTTTACAAGGGAAGACGTACTGGCAAAAGTTTTGAAAATTCTGCAGCCGACAAAGTGATATAAAGAAAATCCATTTATGAGGAGAAATTCGTTGGCTATAGAAATTACATATAATGAGGAGCTAAATGTTAATCCACAAGACAGTACAGTTCCAGGGCATGTCAGAGGTCTTCATGGCAGCCTCTTCTTCCCAATCACAAGCCTGGAGGCATAGGAGGAATAAATAAATGGTTCCATGGGCCAGCCTGGGCCCCCATGCTTTGTGTGCAGTCGGACTTGGGTGTGGCTGTATCCCAGCTGCTCCAGTCATGACTCAAAATGGGGCTGTTGCACAGCTCAGGCCAGTGGCTTCAGAGAGTGCAAGCCCCAAGCCCTCAGTTTCCACGCGGTTGTTGAGCCTGTGGGTGCACAGAATTCAAGAACTGAGGTTTGGGAACCCTCTGCCTGTATTCTTATGATATGGAACGCCTGGATGTCCAGGCAGAAGTTTGCTGCCAGGGTGGGACTTCAAGGAGAACCCCTCATAAGGGGAACAGTGCGAAAGGGAAATGTGTAGTCAGAGCCCCACACCGAGTCCCTACCGGGGCACTGCCCAGTGGAGCTGCCATGAAGAGGGCCATCATAGTCCGGTGATACCAGAATGGTAGATTCACTGAGAGCTTGTACTGTGTGCCTGGAAAAGCGGGTAGACACCAACAGCAGCCTGTAAAAGCAGCTATGGGGAGGCTATACCCTGCAAGAAAACCGTAGGGGGGGTGGGAGCTCTGGAAGACCATGGGGAACCCAGCTCTTGACTTCAACCTGACCTGAATGTGAGACATGGAGTCAAAGGAGAC
This sequence comes from Hoolock leuconedys, assembly GCA_023748175.1. NCBI lineage: Eukaryota > Metazoa > Chordata > Mammalia > Primates > Hylobatidae > Hoolock > Hoolock leuconedys. The sequence continues at coordinate 10,171 of JAKGGE010001221.1, read as the reverse complement.
GTTATGGAACTCTTTAAGATTTGACTGTCCTGGGTGGCATTTCAGGATTTGCATGGGGCCTGTAGCCCCTTTGTTTTGCCCAATGCCTCCCATTTACTATAGCTTATTTACCCAAATGCCTGCACCCCTGTATTGTATTCAACAAGTAACCAATCCTTGCTTGTGACTTCACAGGCTCAGGTGGAAGGACTTGCCTTGTTTTGATGAGACTTGGACTGTGGACTTGAGCAATGCTGAAATGATTTGAGACTCTGGGGACTGCTGGGAAGGAATGATTGGTTTGAAATGTGAATATATGAGATTGGGAGAGGCCAGGGGTGAAATGATATGGTTTGCTCTGTGTCCCCACCCAAGTCTCATCTTGTAGTTCCATAATTCCCATGTGTTATGGGGAGAGACCCAGCAGGGAGATGATTGAATCAATGGGGCAGGTCTCTTCCCCTGTGCTGTCTCACGTGTAGGTGAATATGTCTCATGAGATCTGATGCTTTTAAAAAAACGGGAGTTTCTCTGCATGCCTCTTACCTGCTGCCATCCATGTAAGATGTGGTTCTGTCTCCTTGCCTCTGCTCACTGTGAGTGTCCTACCAGCCATGTGGAACTGTAAGTCCAGTAAAACATCTTTCTTTCTTTTGTAAATTGCCCAGTCTCGGTATGCAATCTCTTATCAGCAGCATGAAAATGTGACCAACACAAGTATGCTTGTTATTCCAAGATGGGTTTGTGAACTCCTTATTTTCTTGAATTGTAGCCTGGCTTCTAATTGAAATAAATCATTCCATTTTAGTCAGAAAAATATACCATAATAACTTTAATTCTTTTAATTGTTTGAGACTTGTTTTACGGCATAAATTATGGCCTATACTGAAGAATGTTCCATGTGCATTTACAAGAATATGTGTTCTGCTATTGTTGAATTAAGTTTTTTCTAGGTATCTGCTAGATCTGTTGGTTTTAAAATGGTCGGGCATTCTATTTTTTTGTTGATCTCTGTCTACTTCTATTCTATCCATTATTGAGGGGAGTCTTGAAGTCCTCTTGTTATCATTGATAAATTTTTATTTCTCTCGCACTTTTATCATTTTTATTTTACATCTCTGGGCTTTGTTTTTGGGTACGCTGTTAATACTACATCTTCTTGAGGGATTGATTGACCATTTTGTGACACATACACACACATATATATTTATAGTAAAATATAGATAAGTTATCTCTTTAACAATATTTTTATAATTTTTGTTCTGAGATACATGTGCAGAATATGTAGGTTTGTTATATAGGTATGCTGCTGTGGTGGTTTTCTGCACTCCCCTACCTGTCATCTACATTAGGTGTTTCTCCAATGCTATCCCTCCTCTAGCCCCCAACCCCGACAGGCCTGGAGCAAAGGATGCTCCTCCCTGTATCCATGTGTTCTCATTGTTCAACTCCACTATGAGTGAGAATATATGTGTTTGGTTTTCTGTCCTGCACAGTTTGTTGAGGAATGATGGTTTCCAGCTTCATTCCATTTCCCAAAGGGCATAAACTCATCCTTTTATGGCTGCACAGTACTGTGGTATATATGTGCCACATTTTCTTTATCCAGCTCCACTGGCTGATGGGCATTTTCGTTCCAAAATCTTTGCTATTGTGAATAGTGCTGCAATAAAGCCCATAATGGTACATGTTTTTATAGTAAAATGATTTCTATTATAATCCTTTTGGGTATACCCAGTAATGGGATGGCTGGTCAAATGGTATTTGGTTCTAGATCCCGAGGAATCGCCACACTGTTCTTCACAATGGTTAAACTAATTACACTCCCACCAACAGTGTAAAAGAATTCTATTTCTCCACATCCTCTCCATCATCTGTTGTTCTGACTTTTTAATGATCAGTATTCTAACTTCGGTATGAGATGGTATCTCATGGTGGTTTTAATTTGTACTTATCTAATGACCAATGGCGAGCTTTTTTTGTTGGTTGCATAAATATCCTTTTTTTTTTTTGAGACAGAGTCTCTGCTCTGTCGCTCAGGGGCTAGAGTTCAGTGGCACACCAGCTCACTGTAAGCCTCCTGGTCTGTTTATTCTCTCCCTCAGCCTCTCTTGAGAAGCACTACAGGCTCACCAACACACCTGCTAATTTTTGTATTTTTAGTAGAGACGGGTTTGGCCAGGGTCTCCCGACCTCCGACCCCGTGATCCGCCTGCCTGGCCTCCCAAAGTGCTGGGATTACAAGAGGAGCCACAGGCTGGGCTACAAGGCTATCTCTTTAAGAAGTGTCTGTTCACATCCTTCACCCACCTTTGATGAGAGGTTGTTTTCTATAAGCTGTTTTAAGTTCTTTGTGGTGATTCTGGATATTAGCCTTTGTCAGATGGATAGATTAAAATTTTCTCCCATTCTGTAGGTTGCCTGTTTACTCTGATGATAGTTTATTTTACAGGCAGTAGCTCTTTGTGGTTTAATTAGATCCCAGCATTTGTCAATTTTTTGGCTTTTGTTGCCATTGTTTTTGGCAGGTTTTAGTCATGAAGTCTTTGCGCGTGCCTATGTCCTGAATGGTATTGTTTGCTGTTTTCTTTGTAGGGTTTTAAGTGGTTTTAGGTTTCCGTTTAAGTTCCTAATCCATCTTGAGTTATTTTTTGTATAAGGTGTAAGGATGGTGTCCAGTTTCAGTTTTCTACATACGGCTATTAGCCACTTCCCAACACCACGTATTAAATAAACTTCCCCCATTTTGCTTGTTTCTTGCCAGGTTTTGTCAAAGACTGATGGTTGTAGATGTGTGGCATTATTTCTGAGGGTTCTGTTCCATTGTCTTATATATATCTGTTTTGGTACCAAAAAATTCCATGTAGTTTTCATTACTGTAGCCTTGTAGTATTGTTTTAAAAGTCAGGTAGCTTGATGCTTCCAGCTTTGTTCTTTTTGTTTAGGATTGTCTTGGTTATATGGGTTCTTTTTTTGTTGCCATATGCAATTTAAAAGTAGTTTTTCTAATATACAAAGCAAGTCATTGGTAGCTTGATAGGATAGCATGGAATCTATAAATTACTTTGGGTAGTATGGCCATTTTCACTTATATTGATTCTTCCCATCCATGAGCATAAAGCTTTTTTCATTTGTTTATGTCCTCTATTTTGTTGAGCACTGGTTTGTAGTTCCCTCCTTGAAGAGATCCACATCCCTCTAGTAGTGTTAATTATATCTACATTGTGTGAAACAGATCTTCGTAGAACCTTTTTCATCTTGCAGATTTGAAACTCTATACCCATTCACAACTCCTCTTTTTCCCCTTTCTCTCCCTTGCCACTGTTAATAACCATTCTACTACTTTCTGTTTCCATTAATTTATCTACTCTTTAGGTACCCCACATAAGTAGAATCATATATGGTATTTGGCTCTTGTGAGTGTCTTATTTCACATACATACTGTCCACACCAACCATGTTGTAACACATGATGGGATTCTCTCCTTTTAAGTCTGAATAATATTTTATTGTTTCTATATATCACGTTTTGTTTATTGTTTAATTTGTTGATGGGTGTTTGCTACTTAACACCCTTGGCTATTGTATATAGTGCCACTATGAACATGCTGCTTGCATACATTCTTAGAGATCCCAAGCTACCATTCTTGGATACATACCTAGAAGTAGGAATTGCAGGGTCATATGGTACTCATATTTTGAGTTTTGAGGGAAACTTCATACTGTTTTCCATAGTGTCAGCACCATTTAAAAATTCCTACCAACAACACACAAGGGTACCAATTCTTTTCCACATTTCCTCACAAACATTTGTTATTTTCTGTTCTTTGATAGTAACTATACCTAATGGATGTGAGGGTTACATCTCATTGTGGTTTTGATTTCACTGATGATTAAAGTTCCATTAAGGAAGCATCTCCTTGATACTTCTTAGCCATTTGTATAGTCATCTGAGAAATGCCTACCAAACTCACCAATATTTTTTAACTTTGATCATTTTGATATTTTGTTGTTGAGTTGCACTTTATATATTGTATAATTGTAGGACTCTCTTATAGCTATATACCTTTGATATTAACCTTTTTTTCATATATGATCTGCAAATATTTTGTCCCATTACATAGGTTGCCTCCATACTCTGTTGTGTCCTTCAGCACACAAAAGTTTTAAGTTTGATTTCTGTAGTCTCATTTGTGTATTTTTGGTTGTGTTGTCTGGTTTTGGTTTCTGTGTTAAAGAAATTATTCTCAAGTCTCAGAATATCCTGAAATATTTCCGGTGCTCTTCTTTTTAGAAGTTTCATGGCTTTAGATCTTTAAATTATTTTGAAAGTTAATATATATGGTATAAGGATCCCAGCTCTCATCTATTTTGCATTGATATCCAGATTATTTCAGCATTATTTGTTGTAGAAAGTGTCCTTCCTCCATGTTGTGGTCTTGGCATTCTTGAAGATCATTTGATCATTAAGCATGAGGGTTTTATTTCCTCTGGCTCTCATTCTATTCCATTGGCTTACATGTCTGTTGTTTCTTGCCAGTCAGTACTACAAACTTGCTTTTTATTATGGTGGTTTTAAAATTTGTTTTGAAAATCAGGAAGTATGAGTTCTTCTAAATTTTTCTCTTCAACATTTTCACATATTTTAGTTCCTTTGATATTCTATGTGAACTTCAAGATGAACTCCCAGTGTCTGCAAAAATGTTGGCTTCTGTATGGAACTTGTGGTTGGAATACAAGACTGTTTTGTGTAGTATGTACATCTTCTCATATGTTAATTTTTCTAACCATAAGTGAAATACAATGGTTTCATTTATCTGTAAATTTCTTTTAATTTTCAGAAAGCAAAGTTTGTAGTTTTCAGTGTACAAATCTTTAACTTTGATTAGTTTATTCCCAACTATCTCCAACTCTTTTTCATGCTATAAGAGAATTGTTTTCTTTAACTTTATGAAATGCTCAGTGTTAGTGTATAGAAATGTAACTGATTTTGTGTGTTGATTTCTTACTTTGTAACTTTACTGAATTCATTTATTAGTTCTTAACAGATTGACCTCATCCTTGTTAATTTCTGAATTTTGTCTCTAATTAAACTGCTTTTATATTGTTTAATATTATTATAACCACACAAGTTCTCTTTGTTTATTTATTTTGTGGTATATCTCTTTCTGTCCTTTTTGCTTTCACCTAAGATGTCCTTTGTTCATGTTATGTTGAATCATGTTTCGTACCATTTTTACCATACTCCTTCCATTTGATTGTAGTCTCTTTATGGTTCTGAAAATTTGATATCAGAACCATCTTGTGGATTATTTATTCTAGGATACCTATTATAATTAATGCAAACCTAAGGTTGTTTTAGTATTTTTGTTATCCCATAACTTTGCAGTGATGTGGCTATTCCTTAGTAGATCCAAATCACAGTATCCCATACATATGTCAAATTCTACTATTACTAGCTGATTGATGTCTTTTTCAGATTCTGTTTTATCATTATCCAGTATATCTATGTTCCCATTCCAGTGATGATGATAATGATGAATGTTAATATTTAATTCATATGACTAAGCATTCTGTTGATTAAACCCCACTCTGCCACTCTGTTGGGATGCGGACCCAAGATGAATTGTTACTGACTAAGCCATGGGCTCACTACCCAGTGTGCACAGAGTCCAATACCATGTAGTAACTTGAAGCTTTTGAGAAAAGAAAAGTTTTATTAAAGTCATTTTGGCAAGTGCAGGCAGGAGTAAATGCTCAAATCTCTCCTTGAGCTGGTGGCTGGGAAAGGTTTTATAACCCATGAAATAATGATCTGATTAGATCTACAATGAGGTGATCCCTGGGGACATGATCTGACTGGATCCTTTCATAAGTGGGGATGCCAGGTTCACCCTGATTTTGAATCCTGGAGCCTGCTAAGTGGTGCCTGCTGCTTAATGCTGTCCCTGATCCCTCATTTCTGCACTTAGGTTCCCCAGAAGGTGCTGCTTCAATTCATCTAAGTATGTCTCAGATGACCTGAGAGGGTCCATGGCAACTGAAAATGGACTGGACAACCCGCATATAAAAAGTTGAACCAGATTAATCTAGTATAACGTGGTGACAAAGCTACTAAGCACTGCACCTTGGTTCTCTCATCTACAAAATGAGGGCAATTATAATTAATTGCATCTACTCACTGAGTTGCTTAAGAATTACATGAATTATTTTGTAAAGCGCAGCCAAATGCCTTGCATAATAAGCAACCATATGTAGTTGTAAGCAATGAAATAATCAGTTCTATGGAATAAGAAGTAATATTCTTCACATTTTATCGCAAAAACAATACGAAAGATACAAGCATCGCCCTAGGGTTCCATTTTCATATTATGGTATATAGTTGGGACTTTTAATTAAAGCATGTCTTTCCTAATTCCAAAGTCCATGCTCTTAACTATAAATTCACCAGTATCATTCTCATGATTCATCCTAAAATCCCATGTCACATTAAAGAGTGTCAAGGACTAGTCTTAGAACACTGCCAGAAATCTCCCCATGAATCAGAAGTTGTTTGTTAAATGATCATTCAACAGTACCCTCAAATCTTTTTTCCATTTCTCCATAAATTTGGTACCAAACAATCCCAATGATTGAAGTGGACACACAGCCTCTATGTACATCCCGATCACATTGCAAATGAGACCATCTCAAAAAGGAAATAAGGGTAACTTAAAAATTTTGATTCTTATGCTAATGTTGATTACCCCTTGTGTTCTTCAGCGATATATTAAGGATTCTTGTATTCACAATTTGTACCTTTTAAGAGTTTCTCAGTGTTCTGAATACCTTTCCTGTCTGAATTTCTTTCTGTATATTTTATTGAATAATTTTTCTCTGCATTTAAAAATCTGTCTTATTAAAGTCTAGAGAGCTGTCAATTATATTAGCTCTAGTTTCTGACAGACACATTAGGAATGTTAAGAAGATATATCAAATTTCTGCTAGAATTTATATTTCCAGTCAAGTGTGTTTGTTTTGTGAAGAATTAATTTAGAGTATGTACAAAGCAAAGCATAACAAAGTTCTATTACTTGAAATATGTGCAGGACTTTGAAATGTGTTATGTCAAGAGAGTATTTAGAAGGGCTTGCTTTAATAATACAAAAGAATAAAATACAGAAATAATCAAATATTTCAACCATAAAACTATATTTTCCTAAAGTACTTGAAAAACATTTTTGTATGTTAAATATTTATTTCTAAAATTTTTTCCCATTTAAAACATTATTTTGATATTTAATAGTCAACTAAGGGGACATATATGCATCCTGTAAATTTTTCTGGAATAACAAGAGATAAATTGTTAAAAAATTTTTCATGTTTGAGATGAAAGATAGCAATTACATCAATTAAAATAATTTTCTTTGTGAGGATAAACAATATTTAATTTTCTCCAAGTAATAAAAAGCCTTAAAGTGTCATTTGGGAATATAGCATTTAGTTTTGATTTAGCATTTAGTAGGCAGCGTAGTTCTGCCTTTGATTTAGCCCTATACCTTATTTTACTGATTTATAATTAGTATTGAAAACCCCTGCAAAATTTCTTGCTAAATTGGAAATGCATATGTATATTCACATTCTCACACTTGAGAAGCAGCCAAGTATTTGGTGCATGTAAACACATTCTGAGTTTTGTATAATTTTATATAATCACTTTTAATATCCAGAGGCTTCTTTCCTTCAGTATCATTACATAGATCCTATATCTACTAGCAAGAATGGAGTAGACAAAATATTCTGCTTCTATCAAATAAGTCATGGGCCAAAAATATACCTTGGACAGAAGGAGAAAGCAACTAAAAGCATTCTTGAGGGATAGGTTTCAGGTGTAAATTTTTATGTTTTATTATTACATAAATGTTTCATAAAAGCACCCATTGGCATACAGCACAAATGAATTCGTCACAGAGAACATACTTCAAACAGAAAATACTCCAAACTCCAGAAGGCCTCTTAAAACCCCCACCCAATCACATTCCCTCACCACTTCTAAATAGACATTCTGGTTTTTAACACTGTGTATTACATTTTTCTTTTTAAAACCCATAAATAGTATTATATAATTCAGTATATACTACTGGCTTTTCAACATTGAGGATTAAAGGTACATCCATCTTGTATGTAACACTAATATATTTACTCTCATTGCTTTCAGTATAGTATGTTACGCTTGAATATAGCACAAATTTATTTTCATTCTACTGTAGACAAACTTTTGGTTTTTTTTTTTTTTTTGCAATTTGGGACTGTTTATGAATAGTCCATTTATTTTTGCATTTATATTGGGGCATGTCCACCCATCTTCAGTTGGGTATATACCTAGGATTGAAACAGTTGGATAGTAGGATATGTTGGTTTCTAGATTTAATAGATAATTCCAAACTATATCCAGATTATAATAATTCTATACATTCACCAGCTCTTTGTGAGGTTTCTATTCTCACAAACTTGGTTGCCTTGAGCTCTTTGGTCCATTTTGGATGAGTGAGCACTGGTTATGCGTCTTAGTTTCGTAAACCCTTTAACAAATAAAAATTTTATGTATTTTATGGTTTACAGTATGGTATTTTGATCCATGCACACATTGTGGAATGACTGAATCAAGTTAACTAAAATACAATTTACCCCACGTATATATCATTTTTATGGGATGAGAAACATATAAAATCTACTCTCAGTACTTTTCAAGTATACAATACTTAGTTAATTAATGATATGTGTTACCACCATGTAGTACAAATGTATCTCCTGAACTTCTTATTCCTGTCTAGCTGAAATTTTGTATCCTTTGACCAGAATCTCTCCACCACCGTGTCCTGCTCCCCGCCACTGGTAACCACCATTCTGACACTCTCTGCTTCTCATGAATTTACACTTTTAGATTGTGTAATATAAATTTCTTTTTGATGATTAATGAGGTTGAAACCCTATATGTTTATTAACCATTGTAATGTTCTGTTTTAAGACTGCTCCATTTCACATTGGCATGTCTCTTTTTCTATTCAGATGTAAGAGTTCTTTATATTGTAGCTATAGACCTTTTTTAATTTGAGATACTTTTTCCTGTTCTATGGCTTGACATTTTACTTTATAAATTGTCTACGATCAAAAGTTTTAAATTTTAATGTGCCATTATATTTTATACATTAATTTTAATGTATTTCTTTTATTTTTTGCCATTATAATTTTAAGTTTTAGTGCCATGTGCACAATGTGTAGGTTTGTTACATAAGCAGTCCATGTGCCATGTTGGTGTTGCATGCATTAACTCGCCATTTAGTTAGGTATCTCCAATGCTATCCTCCCTTTTATATTTAATAATACCCTAAATAATGAAGTTTTTCTTTCTTTTGTTGGTATGTTAGAAACTTAATTGTTTTCTACTCCATAATATTTCATATCTATAATCAAAACCAGAATTTATTTTATATGTGCTGGGAAGTAGGGGAAAATTTTATTTCTACATATACAAATTCAAGGGACCTAGGAATCATATACTGAAAAGACTATATTTTTTTTTTTCCCACTACCTGTGTTATACATCATCAGTCCTCGGTACATGGATTTTTTTTTCTAGACTCTCTATTCAACCACTGTGCAATTTTTCTTGACTTACATCAATACTACATTATTATAATTACTGTTGTCTTACAAAAAGTTTCTGATAACCCATACAATAAGCCCCAGTTTTCCTTGTTCTTTTTCAAGATTTCGCTTGCTCTTTCTCTTGGTCTTTGCATTTATATACACATTTCTATATAAATTTGGGCTTTAGTTTGTCAATTCTAGTTATTATAGCCATAGATGAATTTTGACAAATGGACATCTGATAATAGTCTTTCAATCCATAAAACATGAGGATATCCTTCCATTCATATTTTCTTTAATTTGTCCTGCAGGTTTTTGTCTCTGTGGACCTCTCTATTTACCACTTTATATATTTCTTAAAGTTACATATTTAGATATAGAATAATTAAGTTGTGACCTCTGGTTGATTGGTATTTTATTTCTTTCTGGATATCCCTCTTTTAAACTCTGGTAATGCTTTTTGCCTTAAGATCTACTTTGTTTGATATTAATATAGTTGCACAAACTCTCTCTGTATATGTTTGCAGGGAATTCTCTTTGATATAAGTGCCAATGCCCCATCC
>JAKGGE010001857.1:0-11990 GCA_023748175.1 Hoolock leuconedys | reverse complement strand
AGAATTTATTTTATATGTGCTGGGAAGTAGGGGAAAATTTTATTTCTACATATACAAATTCAAGGGACCTAGGAATCATATACTGAAAAGACTATATTTTTTTTTTTCCCACTACCTGTGTTATACATCATCAGTCCTCGGTACATGGATTTTTTTTTCTAGACTCTCTATTCAACCACTGTGCAATTTTTCTTGACTTACATCAATACTACATTATTATAATTACTGTTGTCTTACAAAAAGTTTCTGATAACCCATACAATAAGCCCCAGTTTTCCTTGTTCTTTTTCAAGATTTCGCTTGCTCTTTCTCTTGGTCTTTGCATTTATATACACATTTCTATATAAATTTGGGCTTTAGTTTGTCAATTCTAGTTATTATAGCCATAGATGAATTTTGACAAATGGACATCTGATAATAGTCTTTCAATCCATAAAACATGAGGATATCCTTCCATTCATATTTTCTTTAATTTGTCCTGCAGGTTTTTGTCTCTGTGGACCTCTCTATTTACCACTTTATATATTTCTTAAAGTTACATATTTAGATATAGAATAATTAAGTTGTGACCTCTGGTTGATTGGTATTTTATTTCTTTCTGGATATCCCTCTTTTAAACTCTGGTAATGCTTTTTGCCTTAAGATCTACTTTGTTTGATATTAATATAGTTGCACAAACTCTCTCTGTATATGTTTGCAGGGAATTCTCTTTGATATAAGTGCCAATGCCCCATCCATACACTACGACTCCAACCTACCCCCAGAACTTAGTGGCCCAGGTATATATATTTCAAATACATTCCCTAGAGGTTCTGGATGCAATCCCCCCAGTTCAGAATGTAACAACCATACCAGGGTCCACGAACATATTTACATTTTGACACATCCTGGTCAGAACTGTTATCTTCCACTGGGATACAACACTTCTCCCTCAAGAAAGTATCTGATTCAAAGTATCCTTGCTAGCACTGAACCATCGTTTTTAAAAGTCAATGCTATTTTTAGTAGGCAAAAAATCCGTATGTCATTATTTGTATTACTTAAATTAGGTTTCAACCTCAGCTGTATTGACACTTGGGGCCAAGTAATTCTTATGGGGCATTACAGGATGTTTGGCAGCATCCTGTTGTCTCCCCACTAGGCACCAGTTGTACCTCCCTTACAGTTGTGAGAACCCAAAATGTTCAGAGATTGCCAAGTCCCAGAAGGCAAATTGCCCCCCAGTTGAGAATCACTTTTAAAAATACGCCAGCAAAGTCCTTTCATGCTTTTAGCCATTTTCATGTGGACTCTGGACAACCTTGGGTTGCTGTTGGGAGAAGTCACAGAGTTTTGTTACTGAAGATTTAAAGTGTTTCTGTATTAAAAGGTAGTGATCCTTTAGCAAAGTTTTAAATACCGAGAAGATGCTTTGCAATGACAGGACTTTTTTTGTCAATAAGGAACATGACACAAAACAACATTTTGCTACATATGTGAATGAAGTATTATTTATAATTTACAGCTCACAATGATTACTTCTTTGGTTGTTGTGAATGTTGACCAGCAGCTTTTCTGCTGTTGTAATAAACAGCAGCCATGTCTGGACACATCACTGGCTGCTTCTAGCTTGGCTCTTAACCCTAGTCCCGGATAATGTACCATCAACAAGAACAATAAGCTGCTTAGAAAGAGTTTTCCACTCAACCAATACAAAAAATCTACATAACATATACGTTGTCAGCTTCACAGTCCCAGAACACCGAGAATATCTCCACCCCAAGGGAAAATAGACAACAGAACACTATCACCAAGCAACGTATCTTTGTTTTCAGTGATAATAAAATATTGATGGTAGAGATCCTATCTTCCTTATCCCTGAGCTAAAAATGCAAGAATAAATTGAAAAGTAAAAGTTTCAAAGCATTAAATTCAAAAATATTTTGAAATGAGAATAGATGAGAGAATATTACTGTTTGTGGTGGTACAGCGCAATGCCATTTACTTTCTCTTACTGCTTTTTTTTAACTATACAAGTTTCTGCAGAAATAAATCTCACTTCCATGACATAAGAAATCAAGAGGCTAGGCACAGTGGCTCACGCCTGTAAGCCCAGCACAACTGGAGGCCATGGGAGGAATCCTGAGGCCAGGAGTTCAAGACCAGCCTAAGTAATATAGCAAGACCCTGTCTCTAAAAATAAAAAAAAATTTAAAAATTAGCTGGGTATGGTGGTGCTTAATCTGTAGTCTTACCTGTAGTCTTAGCTACCCAGGAGGCTGAGGTGGCAGGATCACTAGTACCCAGGAGCTTGAGTTGCAGTAAGCCATGATCCCACCACTGCAATCTCCAGCTCAGGCAACAGGGCAAGGCAACGTTCCAACAAAACAAAACAAAAGGAAGAAGAAAAGAAATCAAGAGCACCTAAGCAGAATCCAATGACAGAACTTTTTGTAAGAAGTTCAGTAGGTTCCTAGTTCTATTCTACTTTCCTTTTCTCATATTAAAATTAACTACTATTTGAAAGAGAATGTATGGTATAGCAAATAAAATTTCCTCCTTTGCTTAGACTCTTGCTGAGATATGTTTAAAGAGATGGTCATTTTTGGTTGGTAGTAGAATTTTGGGTGATTTAGTTTATTTACTTTTTTGCTTTTTCTTCCCACTTTTCAATCCTTAAGGAAATAGCCACCAGAGCTTGACATTGTATCATTATTAATGCAGTGGGATGATAGTGGCAGAAGCAGCAAAAAATTACAATTTTCCTTGCTCCACACGTGCTTACTGGCACATAGAATTTCTACAAAAGCACCATTATTTGTGAAAAGGAAACATCAGGAAAATACCTCAGACAAAAACCAAAAGAATAAGTCAAAGACTCAGTACCGAGAAGTTAACACTGTTAACATCCTCTGAGTTTAACTATTAACCTTCTTGATGTATTCATGCTATTCTATTAGAATAAAATGAGATCTGTGACTTCCTTTACAGTTTTATAACCGTTTACACCTAACTCCATATCACTAAAAAACTTTTGAAATCATATGCAGCACGTTTTTTTTTTTTTTCTTTTGAGACAGGGCCTCCTCTGTTCCCTCCAGGCTAGAGTGCAGTGGCCACCCTCACTTACTGCAGCCTTGATCCCACGCCGCTACTCCTCCCACCTCAGCCTCCCAAGTAGCTGAGACAACAGGTACACTCAACACGCCCCAGCTAACTTTTTTTTTTTTTTTTTTTTTTCAGTAGAGACAGAATCTCACTATGTTGCCTCCAGATGGTCTTGAGAACTCCCGGCTCAAGCAATCCTCCAGCCTCCAACTCCCAAAAATGCTGGGATTACAGGCCGAGCCACCATGGCCAGCCTCTGAGTATTTTAATCACTGTGACCTACCCAGACCAGTCCTCAATTTGTTCAGCCAATCCCTTTTACTGGTGATAAAGAAGTCCCACTTCCAGCCAATAACATATTCCCAACAAAACCTCTACTCACATCTTTAATTATTTCACTGGGATAAATGACTAGACATGGAATTGCAGGATCAAGTATCTTAAAAGTTTTTATCTTTTTTCTTTATCCACAGTAACCCACTTCAGTGCCAGCAGCCTACAGGCACAGAGGCCAGGCAATGGTTTGGGGCTAGTTTGTTCTTGGCATGGGTACTATGAGTCCAGGGGACGGACCATCATAAATCCAAACCCATGCATAAGCACCTTTAAAAGTTTTGATGTGTAATGGCCAAACTTCCCAGCAGAAACATTAAACTGTAGTACATTCCAGCCCCTTCAACAGTAAATGGTACCAACTGTCCTTTTTGAATAAAAGGCCAGACAGCTGAAATGACCCACAGGAATTTGAAAGAAACTACTGGCCCCGGCAGCAGCAAGACATCCGAATCGCCTGTAAATGAAAAATTGTCTGTTGCATTATGCAGTGAGACCACATTCCCACTTCCCACGCTGCTCCACCACAGCAGCAATGGAGTTCCCCACACAGACCAGGGCTGACCTTCACATACAGCTGCAATCCACCACCTGCAGCACTTCTTTCTCCTAAATGGTCCCGCAGTCACGCTCCAGGGCAGTTCAGACTTCACCCTGGGAGGGAGAAGGCTGGAGACCCAAACACCCTGGGTGTACAGCACCCCTGCTACTCCTCAATAACTCCCAGAGTTCGCCAGACACATGGGACTGCTCACCTCTCCTGACAGGCCAGGATTCCAGGGAATCTTACTGAGCAACTGCCATGTGCTGAGCTTTTGGTACAAGCATTATCATCTTAGTGAATCTCTTTGATAAAAATGCAAGGCCCTAGTAGATTAAACAACGCCAAGCCTCACTCTAGGGACACAGCCACCAAAAGGTGGTCGTTAACTCTGAAGCCCTGTTACTGATATTCTGTAACACAGGCTGCTTTCACCAAAGAAACTAACTTTTATTTTTTAAAACTACAGCTCCCAAGGAAATCCAGGCAGCTGGGCTACGAAGCCCGAGTAGGTTCCAGGAGCCATGCTCCTTGTTTGCCCCGACTCTGCCTCTCTGAGGTCTGCATTTATCCCTCTGTTATGGCATCGCTCAGCATTCCAGACGGCATAACAGAGGAACAACTCTGTTCACTCTGGACCAGTGATATCAAATTGGTACCAAGGCTTTGCACTCCGCCACCCACCTCCTGCCTCCCACACCCTTCACCCAGGTGTGTACACAGCAACTGCAAAGGCTGCAGACTTTTTCAACTTCTGGAAGAAATGGTTGCAGTATGTTTTTCAAACAAATGGGCTTTCCTAAGGACAAGGGAGTACACCTACCTTTCACTTCCAACACCTGCACTATAGTGCTGTCATCACCGCTAATTAAAAAGGAGAGAGCAAACTGAACGTAGGCCTGCCGAACGCCTGCATACTCCCTAGAGGACAAAGGAGACCTACATGTCAAGCATCTCTCCTCCATATTCCACATACAGCCAAAGGAATCAGCAACACAGTACAAGCACACTTCCTGTCTCAACATCACAGGCTCTCAGCCTGTCCCTCAGCCACCAGGGGATGCAAGTCTGAAACCAATGCTCATTCTTCGCGGTGCAAAAATTTTTTTCTATTCTCTTTCCTCTGCAATCTTCTACTTTCCTCTTCAAGCCCTATTCTCAATACAAAAGTATGAGTAAAAATAGTAGTGTTCCCTCCCCAACTATAGCACATACATTGCTTTCTGCCACTTTGTGTAGAGCAAGACTCTCAGCCTGCCTAGATCCATCTCTCTCGCTTTGCTGATGAAAATAATTTATGTTTTTGAAAAATCCCAGAGATGATGAAATGGTTGGTATCAGCTTTGGTGAGACATCAATGGTGATGTCTGGTTTTGGTGAGATATTATACAACTTATTAGCTCATACCACAAACCAAAAGCACAGATGTTGGGTCAATGCTATCAACCCCTGTTAGGCCTTCCAGGGTTGTGGCCTGCACTGTCTGATACAGGCATCAGCACCAACCAGGGCAGGCACATTTGGGGAGGGGTTCCCAACACCGTGACAGCAGCTGGGGTGCCTCTGGGAAGTCGTGCTGGATCAGCTTCCCAGTATCATTAAGACAAAGCTGTGTCACATCACCCTCGTTTTGTATCTAAGGAACCCAAGGCATGTGGTCATGTCAGTCTCTTATCAGCTGCTCCCAGGAACTGGTAGGTGTGCCTGATCCTCCATTGCTACACCCAGCACTATTCTCACTTCACAGTTAATGCAAAGATACCTTCATTCACTGCCAAGAAATAAGTTAATATCACAACAAATCACCACCCCAAAATGCTTTGGGAAAATTAAGAGTGATTCTGCCTTCCAGATAGTTCTGTTCCACTTAGTAGTAGCAAGACATGCAAGTGCAGCAGTGATGATGGAGGAGGAGGAGGAGAAATGCTTTACAGAGGCTTACTATGTGCCAGGCACTCACCAAATGCTGCACATCCATATCTCATTTACTCCTCTCATAGCAGCCTGAGGCAGAGATGCTCCACACCACACCCATTTTACAGATGAAAAACTGAGGGTTCAAAAAATTCACAGACACGTGGCTCATGCCTATAATCCCAGCACATTGGGAGGCCAAGGATGGGTGGATAACTTGAGGTTAGGAGTTCAAACCAACCCGCCAACATGCAGGAAACCCTGTCTCTACTAAAAATACAAAAATTAGCTGGGTATGGTACCATAATCCCAGCTACTCGGGAGGCTGAGACAGGAGAATCACTTAAGCCTGAGGCAGAGGTTGCAGTGAGCAGAAATTACAGCCACTGCACTCCAACCTGGGTGACAGAGGGATACTCCATCTCAAAAAAAAAAAAAAAAAAAATTTCAATTTGGAGGTCACACAGCCACTAAGTACCAGAACTGAGATAATAAGTGATTGTACAAACATACCACTTATGTTCAACTACAGAGAAGTTCTTTCTCCTCTTCACAAGATTCTGTGGCATTTTCCATTTTCATTTCACTTTCTCTTAGGGTGCAAGGACCATACTGGCACCAGCTAGGTATCTGTGCAAGCTCTAATTAATTCACTCATTTTGTTGGGTCTATGTTTCTGGAGAAAAGGAAGGCTATCCAACCCATCGCCCCTAATATGTGGACCCTGGCTTTGCACACTCATTACATCTATTGAGTTTATCCTCGCCCATACACAGCATCTCAGCAAGACCTTATTACACCAATGCGAAGCTTTTCCAAAACTGAGACCTTCAACCATCCTCTCTGTTCTGAGGACCTGTGTGTCTCATCACACAAAGAGTTGTATACAATGATCACTGGTGCTGAGAATGCAGCACTTCCAGTGTCAGCAACGCCCAGTGCCTTAACCCACCAATTCAGTTTTTATAAAACACTCATTCCATCTAAGATGCCATCATCTCAGGCCAAGAGAAGGGGTAAAGCTAACCAAGATGTTGTCCCCTGTCCCTCAGGAAGTTTTAAGCTGCTCCCAAGCCATCTCTATGCCTCTATTGTTCAAATAAACATGCCATCTAATTCAAGCAGTTAATTTTCTTGATCTACACATGCCTTGTGTCTGTGATAAGTGCTGTGCTAAACTTGCCTGGTAAAATTAAATTAAGTTCTGTTTTTCCTGCTAGTGGAAAGTTCCCATGTTTCTATTTTGTCCAATTTAGCAACAGTACTGGGAGAGTCAGGGCTCCTGGAATACTGGTCCAGGTTTTCTGCCATTCTAGA
Organism: Hoolock leuconedys; assembly: GCA_023748175.1. Classification (NCBI taxonomy): domain Eukaryota; kingdom Metazoa; phylum Chordata; class Mammalia; order Primates; family Hylobatidae; genus Hoolock; species Hoolock leuconedys. Next base: position 4,798 of record JAKGGE010001857.1, on the reverse strand, counting down.
TCTTTTCTTATCCTGCTGGCAGCAGAACTAGACCTCCTAGGTCCCTCCAGCAATGAATTTGGTGTCGAAAAGGGATTTACTTATCACTCCTCCTGGCTTCCATCTTTATATCCCAGACAACTCCAAATTTCTGTCCTGACATGATGAGGAACTGTAAGACTCCCAGGACACAGCAGCTGCCCACCCTAGGTCTGGCAGCTGCCCAGGCTCTAGGCTCTGCCACTTGTTGTGGTCCCTGGGGTCTACTGTCTGTCTCCGTCCTCTCCATCAGCATGCCCCACCTCCTACGGGCAAGGGCCACATGCCTGTTTCATTCCCACCCCTGTGACCTCCTCACAGGGTTATTATTCAGGAAGAAACGTCCAAACTCTTCAGGGTTTGTTCTGCAAAACACTGTCTGTACACCAAAATACATTTGTAAAACTGTTCTTTGGCACAGGATTTTAAATAATGCTTTTGCTAGATGAATATTATCTATAATCCTCCTTCTTCATGAGGCTTTTAATAATTTCAAAATGTTAACAAATATTCAAAAAAAATCACAAGCAGCATCTCTCCAACAACTAAATAGCACTCCAAAAAAAAGCAGGTGATGACGGAGGGGAGAAAACTCAAAGACTCAAAAGGATCAAAGATATTTAAGAAACATATCAAACTAAATGTAATGTAGACTTTGTTTGGATCCTGATCTGGAATCACAAAGTGTAAAACATTTTGAGACGGAAAAATCCGAGACCAAACTGAGTAACAGATGATAGTGAGAAATTATTAATGTGTTGGGCGATAATGGCACTGTGGTTTCTGTTCTTTAAAAGGTCTTTTTCTGTTAGAGTACATGCTGAAATATTTATAGTGAAATATGATTCACGTCTGGGATTTTGCTATAATTGACTGCCCCAGAGGAAACTGAAAAGGTGGAGGGTGGGGACAGGAGCTGAAGCTGGACAGCTGGTACAGGTTCCCCACCAAGCTCTATTTTTAAATGTTCCTAACAGTTCCTTATTAAATGTAATGTCTCAGCTCCATTTCCCATAACATACAAGGTATCTAAGATACTTATTACAGATTGGCTACAATGAAAGTAAAAACACTTTCAACTTAATTGTAACTCCCATTTTACAGATCCTGAGAGGTAGGTACACGTGCCCTGAGACCCTGAGATGAAAACAGCCAAAAGGTGGCCCTGCAGTCGGGTTCAGGAGGCCCTTTCCCACGCTTGTCTGGCTCCCTAAAGTCTATTCTTCACTCTAGACAGCTGGAAGGGCTGGAGATCAAAAGACATGGGTGGGGAGGGCATGTGATGGATAATTACTGCCAGGCTTACTGCCAGGTGGACTAAAGAACCGTGATATCTGCCCTAGTCTGCAAATAGCACACACATTCTTTTTATTAGAAACGTATTTAAAATGTCAGGAGCCATTACTCATTGAATGGAATTTGTTGACACATTGATGCTAGTATCTAAGAGACATTAAGACCTGGAATTTTTTTCCTTAGAGAATACCCAATTGGCACCCAGTAAAACCCCTCAACACCAGGCCAGTCTCACAGAGTCATAAAAGCTACTTGGCATTATCAACCCCAGTCCAATTCTGGCAATGTAGAAACCTAGTTCCCCAGGGATACTGACAGAACAAGGCAGCACACGTTATAGAAGGAATTATTCAATGTGGTTCTCCCACCACGGCAGACAGGGATGGGCTGATACTCTGTCCTCTTATTCTTACGTTCAGGAAGAGGGTGACACTCTGGCCAGGGCTGTTCACAGTACTGGAATTCCAGCAGGGGAGCTGATATGGCAACCAGAAGAGGCTCCTTTGACAGACAACCTGCAGCCTGCACACATGATGGGAGGATGCCCCTCTCTCTCAAGCCTCCGAGTCCCCAAAGTGTGCCTGCTCCCCAAGAACCCTTCCAAACCCAAGTGAAATTTCAAAGCCACCAGGGAATTTTTGTTTCACAGGTTTCGAAAACCAACCATCCACACCCATTTTTCTTGGGCCAATCCAAACTCTCTTACCCATCACTTAGATTGTAACCGGGAGGCAAAAGTCACTATTGTGCCGTAAAGTCCTCTTTCAGGACGTCACTGATGAGTCATGCTTTTCTCCGAGGTGGGCAGGTGAACAGGAAAGAGGACTGGGACACACGCCATAAGCTTCAGGGCCAAGTGGGTACATGGAGGGTATTGCTTCCTCAGGAGAGAGATGCCCACAGCTAAGTCATCTTCACAACCAGGAAGGTTCTGCCACTCAGCCCCCAGGAGCTCTCAGATGTCCCCATTGTTCAGGTTTGCCAGGTTCTGGCCCCACGCCAGGCCTGGAAGTAGTCCTGGTCCTCAGACAGATCCCAAGGCTGCTGGGACACCCACCTTCTACATACTGGCCTCATTTCATCTGTGTGGGCATCAGGCTGGTGAGAGAATGGAGGAAAACCACTACAGTCCCTCCAAGGAAGGGGACGAGGAAGGCATGAGACACCGGTCCCCTCACCTTGAATCCCTCTGGTCACCAGGGTACAATTTTTATTCAAATCTGTACTGGCTGCAGACGCCCTGCAGCTTCCGACCTGTCATGGCAGCCATCAAGCCTGCGGCATGCCGAGCCAACTCCCGTACAGGAACCGAGAGGAAATCAGACACCGCCAAGAACAGCAGAAGCACAGAGTCACTTCACCACAAAGTCATTTCACCACAAAGCCAGCTGTGTTGCTTGTGTTATTTGCTATCCCTAAACTAAAAAGAAGGAAAAGACATGCTCTTCTTTTAAGGAAAAAAGAAAAAAAAGCACGAAGATTCAAAAATAAGGCTAAAATTAAACTAAGTAGGATTAAGAATATACACACAAGATTTGAAGATGGAAATTTTCTGAGTGGAGCCATCAAGGATCAATAGGACCACACTCAGTCCCCAGACTGCAGAATACAGAGTATCGCACTTCTTCCTAAAGGCATCCCCAACATCGAAGCTCTTGGCTATTGCCTTCCGTTTGGCGGTTACCCAGATCCCATGAGTGCCTTGAGCACCTGCTACATGCAAGGCCCTGTTCTAGGTGCTGAAGGTGGCAATTTTATGACATTAGGCAAGGCCCTGCCACATGCACCTAGGGATTCCAGTAGAGGGAGTCAGTCAACAGATATAGCAGCAAGGACAGTAGCAGGCAGGGCAAGAGGGACAAGGGGTGTTTCAGAGAGGAGCGCCAGAGGCAGCCAGGGCTGGTCCACAAAGGAAGGGGGCAGAGACTCTGTCACTGTGGCTCGAAACAGCCTTCAGCTCTCCTCTAGCCATAAAGGTAATGACTAAAATGCACTCAAGTGGAGAGCTGAATGCAGACTAAACCCAAAGGCCCATCCTTTGTCACTAAGGCAGATCGCTCACCTGTAACCGCAGGCATACAGGGACTGCTATATTTGAGCTTCATGTGGTTGTTCATCAGCTTTTCACAATGTTGGTTCCTACAACAAGGAAATGTGAAGATCACTTACGTCCGCACACACGCCTCAAAAAACTTGAAATATTAACATTGTCTGCAAAGACAGAATTGAAATGCTGAAATCGTCTCTACTTCCTTTCCTCCTGTACATACATGCTCCTTTTGTCTTTAGCTAACAGTTACTTGTAGGCTTAAAGCTCTCAACATGCAGGATGAGGCCCACCTGTGATCCTGAGTCAGCGCTTAATAGCTACAGGCTGACCTGCAGGACCTAGTTTGCATGTAGTCCCACTCCCACAGTCCAGCAAATAAAGAACAGCTTGTTAGGCCGGCAGGCTCACGCCTGTAATCCCAGCACTTTGGGAGGCCGAGGGCGGATCAAGAGGCCAGGAGATCGAAATCATCCTAGCTACCAACGGTGAGACACACCATCTCTACTAAAAATACAAAAATTAGGCCCGGGCGTGGTGGCAGGCTTGTAGTCCCACCTACTTGGGAGGCTGAGGCAGGAGGCATGGCATGAACTCCAGGAGGCGGAGCTTGAGGAGCTGCAGACTGTGCCACTGCACACCTGTGCCTGTAATAGAGTGAGACTCCGTCTCAAAAAAAATAAAGAAAGAAAGAAAGAAAGAACAGCTTGTTTACAATTACAGAAAATCAAAATTCTTTAATGACTGGGCCTCATTCCTTTAGAGATAATACTCAGGTCTACAACCTTATAGTTAATAACCTGAGATTTCAACAGGCACATAAACATCCTAGTACCAATTCTTTGGAATCAGAAAACAATCATCAATTCATTATGTGTTTTGAATCTGTGACACACCATGTGCTTATCTGTTTCGCTTAAATAAACCATACTGAAACCAAGTATATTTTGATTAGGAATCTATGATCCTTCTGATATCATTCATCAAATGTTAATAATAAGTGAGAATTTTCCACTCAAAATGGCTTTCAAAGGTCATGGAGGCAAAAATGAATACACATTCCCACAGCACAGGACAAGGCATCATTTTCTATAGAAAGTTGGTAATGGAAATTTCTATCACATTTTTCCCTCAACAAACTTTAACAGCAGCATTAACTTCTTTCTTCTCTTCTATCAGTTTTCATGTATGAAAAACATATTTCAATTTCTTGTGGTCGCTTTCTCTCCACCCTAGGAGCTGGAAAATCTCCGCCACACCAACAGAAATCTTTATATACCCCACAACATCATACACATCTTCTTGTGGTAGCTTCTGGCAGCAGACACAAACGCCTCCAAGCCTGAAAAAATGTTATGTTCAAACGTTAACAAGGTCAGTCTTCTAGAACAATCACAGCCACCACTGCAACCTGCTTTCCTATTCTGTGACCTTTCC
>JAKGGE010000239.1:0-12425 GCA_023748175.1 Hoolock leuconedys | reverse complement strand
ATGTTCAAACGTTAACAAGGTCAGTCTTCTAGAACAATCACAGCCACCACTGCAACCTGCTTTCCTATTCTGTGACCTTTCCTGATCCAACCTGATCTCAAGCTGCCAGTGATGAGGTGAAGCACGCCCTATCCCTGCCAGAGCAGGGTCACAGAAAGATTTAACCACTTACACAGAAGATTTAAGTAAGACCTAGAGTCGCCTAACAACATGTTCTATTGAGAAAGTCACTCATGATACCAAGAACCAGGAAGATCTAAAACCAAATTTTAAAAAACAATTATAGAAATACCATGATGAAAGAGTGGAAAATGTGGCAATAATTAAAAGCAGTCATGATAAAAAGGCTTCAAAAGCAATTACAAACACATGTGAAATAAATGAAAAAATAGAAAGCCTAAGAAAAGGAAGACAAAAAAAAGAAACCAAATAGAAAGTTTAGAACTGAAAAATATAATAACCAAAATTAAAAGCTCAGTGAATGGACACAGCAGTAGAATGGAGGAAAAAGGGCAAAGAATCAGTGATGTAAAAGATAGAAGTCACCCAATGTGAATAACACAGAAGAAATCATGACCCTAAGGCAGGGCATGATGGCTCATAGCTGTAATCCCAGCACTTAGGGAGGCCGAGGCAGGCGAATCACAAGGTCAGGAGTTTGAGACCAGCCTGGTCAACATGGTGAAACCCCATCTCTAACAAAAATACAAAAATTAGCTGGCCATGGTGGCAGGCACCTGTAATCCCAACTACTCAAGAGGCTGAGACGGGAGAATCTTTTGAACTCAGGAGGCGGCAGTTACAGTGAGCCGAGATGGTGCCACTGCACTCCAGCCTGGAAAACAGGGAGAGATTCCGTCTCAAAAAAAAAAAAAAAGAAGAAAAGAAAAGAAAGAAGTACATGCCCCTGTGGGGGAAAAAAAAAACAACAAAAAAACAAAACAGTTTCAGGGACCTATGGGACTATAACAACTCCGGTCACTGAACTCACAAAGGGACAGGAGAAAGAAGGTAGGGTTGACCGGGAGGCGGAGCTTGCAGTGAGCCGAGATTGCACCACTGCACTCCAGCCTGGGAGACACAGCAAGACTCTGTCTCGGAAAAAAAAAAAAAAGAAGTTGGGGTTGAAACTGTACTCTAAGAAGTGATGGCTTAAAGGTTCCCAAATTTGGCAAGGGACATAAACCTATAGATCTAAGGTAAGCAAACCCTAAACAGGATGGACCCAAAGAAATCCAAACTAAGACATATCATAACCAAACTCCAAAAAACAAAAGACAAAGAAAACATTTCAAAGGCCACTAAAGAAAAACAGTACCTTAACTATCGTGGATTAGCAAGTCAAATGACAGCAAATTTCTCATCAGAAACCATGGGGGCCGGCTGAAAGTACAAAATATTTTTCAAATGATGAAAAGAACCATTAACTCAGAATTCTTATACCCAGCAAAAATGTCCTTTGGGAATGAAAAGGAAAGCAAAACATTCTCAGAGGAAGTAAAACAGAATTTGTCACCAGAAGACCCACACCAAAAGAAAGGCTAATGGAAGTTCTCTAAGCAGAATGGCAACCATAAAAGAAGAAAACCCTGGAACTTCCGGAAGGAGGAGATGACAAGCACACCACTGCATAAATACAATAGACTTTTCCCTCACCTCTTGACTTTGCTAAATTATGTCTGAAGGTTCAACCAAAAATTATAACATTGTCATATGTGGTTATAAATGTAAGCAAATGAAATATTTAAGGCAAGTATATTATGAACAGGAGAACATAAAGGAACGTCAGGGGAGGTAGTTTCTATATCCCTGAAGCTGGTAAATGACAACGCTAGGTACAATCTAATAACTGTTCATACATACACAGGCTGAGTGTCCCTTACAAAACGCTCGGGAGCACAAGTGTTCCACATTTGAGATTTTTATCAGATTTAGGAATATTTGCATATAAATAATGAGATATTTGGGGGATAGGACCCAAGTCGAAATACATTCATTTATGTTTTATATATACCCTATACACAGAGCCTGAAGGTAATTTTATATAGTATTCTTAATAATTTTGTGCATGAAACAAAATTCATGCTAAGTACTTATGAATGGAATTTTCTACTTGGGGGCATCATGCTGGGGTGCCCAAAAAGTTTTGAATTTTGGGGCACTTCCGATTTTGGATTTTGGGTTTAGAGATGCTCAATTTGTATGTATTACCTAGAAAAGCCACTAAAAAAGCTATACAAAAAGATACACTCTAAAACACTACAGATAAATCAAAATAAAATGCTAAAAATGGTCAAGTAAACCACAGACAGCCAGGAAGAACCAAACCGAAAAAATGAAAAACAGAAGAAATAGAAAATACAAAATAAAATGGCAGTGTTAAGCCTCAATTTAACAATAATGACATTAAATATAAAGTCTAAATACATTAAAAGACACTGGGAGAGTAGGCTAGAGAACATGATACAACTACAGGTTGCCCATAAGAAAGTGACTTCAAATAGGCAAACTGAAAATAGAAGCACAGAAAAAGAAAGATCATGCAAACATTACTGAAAGGACAGCAGAAGTTGGCTACATTAATATCAAATAAAGTAAACTACAGAGCAAAGATAATTTCCAAGAGGGCTGGGCACAGTGGCTCACACCTATAATCCTAGCACTTTTGGAGGCCAAGGTGGGTGGATCACCTGAGCTCAAGAGTTTGAGACCAGCCTGGCCAACATGGCAAAACCCCATCTCTACTAAAAATACAAAAATTAGCTGGGCGTGATGGCGGGCCCCTATAATCCCAGCTACTCAGGAGGCTGAGGCAGGAGAATCACTTGAACCTGGTGGGTTTGGAGGGTGATGAGCTGAGATCGTGCCACTTCAGTCCTGCCTGGGCAAAAGCAGCGAAACTCCGTCTTAAGCAAAAAAAAAAAAAAAGATAATTACTAGGAACAGACGGCAACATTACGAAATGAGAACTTGGTCAATACACCATTAAGATGCAGCAATTTGAAACAAAAAACAATGAACAGAACTGAAAGGATAAAAAGACATCTATACTTTTATAGTTGGAGACCTCAAAATCTCTCTCTACAGCTGATAAAATTAGGAGACAGAAAGGCTGCCAGGATATAGAACTCAACATCACCATCAATCAACTAGATCCAATCAAAATTTATAGAACACTCCAGCCAATAACAGCAGAATACATAATCTGTTCAAGTATCCACAAAACAAATACTAAGTTAGAACATATTCTGAGGCATAAAACAAACCTAACCAATTTTTTGAAATTAAAATCACAAAGCATATGTTCCCTCAAACAATGGAAACAAATTAGAAGTCAACAAGAGAACAACTACAGGAAAACTGCCTAACTCTCAGAAACTAAACTTTAAAACTTCTAAATAACCCATGGATCAAAGAGGAAGTCTCAAGGGAAATTTTAAAATATATTCTGAACTGACAGAAAATGCAAGTACAGTACATCAAAATGTATGGGTAAGAGCTACAGTGGGTGATGAGAGAGAAATTTGATGAGAGAGAAATTTACAGCACTAAATGAATGGTACGTTAGAAACTTGGAAACAAATCAATAATATAAGTGCCCACCTCGACAACCTAAAAGAAAAAAAAATAGCAAAATAAAGTAAGCAGAAAGGAAGAAATAATTAAGGTAAGAGTAGAAACAAAGCAAAAACAGAGAAACAATAAACAGTAAAGCAAAAAGCTGCTTCTTTGAAAACATAAATAAAACTGACACCCCTCTCTCAGCATACGACCAAAAAAAAAAAAAAAAGAACAGACATAAATTACCAACATTAGTGATGTCACAGACTCTAAAGATATCAAAAAAGATAATTAGGAATTACTAGGAACAACTCTACACACATAAATTTGACAACTTGGGCAAAATGGACTTATTCCTCAAATAATAAAATTACACAACCCACCAAATATAAAATAGATCATTTGAATAGCCCTACCACTATCAAGAAAACTGAGTTCATAATTCTAAGAATCCCAAAAAAAAAAAAAGAAATTACCAGACCCAAATGAATTCACTGGAAAATTCCATCAAACATTAAAAAAGAATTAACACAGACTCAAAACAATCTCTTCTGGAAACTAGAAGAGGAAAAACCTCCCAATTCATTTTAAGAAGCTAATATTAGCATGATATCGAAACTAAAGACAGTACAAACTACAGGACAATATACTTTATATACACAGACACAAAAATATTCAGTGAATTATTAGCAAGTAGAATTAAACAATATATAAAAAGAATTCCACATCATCGCCAAGTAGTTTCATTGCAGGAATGCAAAGCTGGTTCAACAGTCAAAAATCAATGTAACCCACCCTATTAATAGGCTAAAGAACAAAAATTGCATGATTACAAATCAATTGATTTAGAAAAAGCAAATGACAGGTTGGGCACAGTGGCTTATGTCTGTAATCCCAGCACTCTGGGAGGCCGAGGCGGGCGAATCACGAGGTCAGGAGATCGAGACCTTCCTGGCTAATATGGTCAAACCCCGTCTCTACTGACAATGCAAAAAAAAAAAAGATAATTAGGAATTACTAGGAACAACTCTACACACATAATTTTGACAACTTGGGCAAAATGGACTTATTCCTCAAATAATATAAATTACCACAACTCACCAAATATGAAATAGATCATTTGAATAGCCCTACCACTATCAAGAAAACTGAGTTCATAATTCTAAGAATCCCAAAAAAAAAAAAAAAAAAAAAAAAAAAAAAAAAAAAAAAAAAAAAAAAGATAATTAGGAATTACTAGGAACAACTCTACACACATAATTTTGACAACTTGGGCAAAATGGACTTATTCCTCAAATAATATAAATTACTACAACCCACCAAATATAAAATAGATCATTTGAATAGCCCTACCACTATCAAGAAAACTGAGTTCATAATTCTAAGAATCCCAAAAAAAAAAAAAAAAAAAAAAAATTATCAAAAAACAGTAACAAATGGGAACTTCATCACTTTGATAAGCAGCGTTTACAAAACTTTACAAAACCTTAAGCTAAAACCTATGCTAACAACGTCAGAAAGGGTCCTCCTAGACCTACTTCACACAGCAGAGAGAATTATTAAGAATGATTTAGATAGTCACTAAGAGTTTACTCTTCTAAGAGATTACAACACCAAATGGCCAGCAAGCCCTTTTTGTTAGACAAAAAGAAAAGCTGTCATCTGTTAACACTCCCAGAAGGCTCACTATGAAATGTACACTTCTGAACTCCTGCTGAGGGCCTACATGCTGCAATGCTGAGAAGCAAGTGTCCAGAGGTCTCCTTGGAAACACTGCAAAAAAAATGTGACGGACTGATGAATAGAGGGACGAAAAGGTGGAGACAGCGGTGATAAAGCACGTGGGATGATGCCAGCGGCACAGTCTTAGGTGGTGAATATGTGGGTGCGCACTGTAAAATTCTTTCAACTTTTCAGTATAATTTTTTTCATAATAAAATGTTGGAAAAAATAAACCTGTGAAAAAGGAAGCTTTAGTCAAACGTATCTAAGCAAAAGAAAAAACAAGTTCTAAATTCCTATGGCTCAAATTAACGTGTTTTTCTTTTTAGGTTGAGATGCAAGAGCAAAAAAGAAAAAAAGGAATGAAAGGAATAGGAGCTATTCTAAAAGCTACAAATTCCACCTGCAGTTTGACTAAAGATGACGTGGCTGAAGAATATGCTTTGAATCCAAGCCCCTTCAAGGCTGCCAGGTAGAGAGTGGGTTCTGCGAAAGCTCCATACCTGTGAACAAGCAGAGCTTCCAAGTAAACCCTCTTCATTAAAGCCACCCTGAGTCAACAAGCCGGGCTTTAATCTGAGCAATAAAGGTATATTTCGGGTCTAGTTACCCACCCATAACTGTACGTACTTTGATACCTAGGTGAGGGGAAAGGAGAAAGGCAAAACAACAGATTTTAAAAATCACAACAAATGTTTATCAAACAGTATGTGCCAGGCACTGACTTAGGAGCTTCAAGTGCATTATTTCATGTCATTTGCACAGCAACTCTCTGATAAGTATTCACTTATTTTATATATATTATATAATTTTAATTATTTACATTATATTATACTTATTCCTTTTTTCTTTTGAGACAGAGTCTTGCTCTGTCACCCAGGCTGGAGTGCAGTGGTGCGATCTCAGCTCACTACAAGCTCTGCCTCCCGGGTTCACGCCATTCTCCTGGTTCAGCCTCCCAAGTAGCTGGGACTACAGGCACCCACCACCACGCCCAGCTAATTTTTTTGTATTTTTAGTAGAGACAGGGTTTCACCGTGTTAGCCAGGATGGTCTCAATCTCCTGACCTCATGATCCACCTGCCTCGGCCTCCCGAAGTGCTGGGATTACAGGCGTGAGCCACCGTACCCAGCCACTTACTCCTATTTTATACATGAGAGGCCCAAGGTGAGACAAAGTGATTTGTGTAGAGTCAGAGATAAAGCCAAAATTGATACCCAGACAGACTGAAAAACTTCTCTGCCAGCAGATCTAGAAATGATAAATGGAGATCTTCAAACTGAAGGAAAATGATACCAGAGGGCAACTGGGATATAAACAAAACCTTAAGGGCCCAAAATGATAAACATGTAGGTTAACATAAATACTTATTTTTTGGCCGGTCGTGGTGGCTTTTGGGAGGCCGAGGCAGGTGGACCACCTGAGGTCAGGAGTTCGAAACCAGCCCGACCAACATGACGAAACCCTGTCTCTACTCAAAAACACAAAATTAGCCAGGCCGTGGTGTTCACTTGGACATATGACACAGCAACACAACCAACCAAGAACAGGTCAGAAGCAGGAAGCTGTGGTCAGAGCACTGCCCCGCGGCTCAGGCAGTGTAATACCATTTGCAAGTGGAGAGTGACAAGTTAAAGATGTAACTGAAAATGCCAGAGATGACAGATTTAAACCCAAGTGGTCTAAAGATTCCAAATAAAAAACAGAGGTTGTCGGGGTGAATAAAGAAGCAAGACCTAATTATATGATACCTAAAGGAAATCCACTTTACATATACACAAAGGTTGAAAGTGAAAAAAGCTAAACCAGGCAAACACACCACGCAAACACCAAATCAGAAGAAAAGAGGGTAGTCAGACCAAGGTTACTTCACAACAAAGAATATCACCGGAGATAAAGGGGGTCAAATTTACGAAAATGACATAAAAATCCTAAAAGTGCATGCACCTGGCTGGGCGCGGTGGCTCACACCTGTAATCCCAGCACTTTGGGAGACCTCAATCACGAGGTCAGGAGATTGAGACCATCCTGGCTAACACGGTGAAACCCCGTCTCTACTAAAAATACAAAAAGATTAGCCAGGCGTGGTGGTGGGCACCTGTAGTCCCAGCTACTCAGGAGGCTGAGGCAGGAGAATGCCGTGAACCCAGGAGGCCGAGGTTGCAGTGAGCTGAGATCGCACCACTGCACTCCAGCCTGGGGGACAGAGCAACATTCCGTCTCCAAAACAAAAAAAAAAAAAACTGCATGCACCTTATAACATAGTTTTCAAATACATGAAACAAAAACTGCAGAGCTGAAAGAAAATAATCCATAATTAGCATGAGAGATTTCAATTCTCCTCAGAAGAAAGAGGAACTAAGCAGTGCAACTGCTCTTCATGCCTCCCCAGCACAATGGAGATACTCCAGGGAAATAAAGGCCAGTTGCTGGGACTCATCTCCCCAGAACGCTGAGAGGCTGAGACTGGCTTCTCTGTAAATAAATGACTAGTATTTGCTAGGAAAAGAGTCCTTATCTATGAAATGTTTTTAGCAAGATGTGGTTAGTTGAGGATTGTGTTTGGTAAACGTACCTAAAATCCACGGACTTATGGGACATGGCTCCCTGGAAAAGGTTTCCTAAGGTGTATAAACCATTTGACTACAAAACGGGAACACTGCACATCCTTAATGCTCCTTGTTCAGCGAGAGGACGACACGCCTCAGTGAGAGGGCGACACGCCTCAGTGAGGGGACGACACACCTGAGAGGACGACACACCTCAGTGAGGGGAAGACACACCTGAGAGGACGACACACCTCAGTGAGGGGAAGACACGCCTCAGTGAGGGGAAGACACGCCTCAGTGAGAGGTCTCATCTCTTAGGCGGGGTCAAAGAGGACGGACTTGGGGGAGTTGCACAGATTGTCCCACATCTCTCCCCACTTTGCCTGAGCACACAAGTGAGGATATTACTTGTATCTTTAAAGTTACTAAGTAATCAGGTACTGGTAAGATCTCTGAGATTCATGTCAAACTAATGTGGTAATCCAACCTTGTGTGTTAGTTCAACTCCTCTCCTAACAGTGAATAGAACAAGTGGGCAGAAAATTATTTCAAGTCAAGGATACCTGAACACTATAAACTGGATCTCATTAAGCTTTACAGAGCAGCAAAATACACATTTTTTTTTTTTTTTTTTTTGAGATGTAGTCTTGCTTTGTCACCCAGACTAAAATGCAGTGGCACAATCGAGATTACAGGCGCCCACCACCAGACCCAGTTAATTTTTGTATTTTTCGTAGAGACAGCGTTTCACCATGTTGGCCAGGCTGGTCTCAAACTCCTGACCTCAAGTAATCCACCCACCTCGGCCTCCCAAAAGTGCTGGGATTACAGGCATGAGTCACCGTACCCGGCCACATTCTTATTACGTGTGCATGAAACATTCCACAGAATAGATCATATTCTGGGGCTTAAGACAAGCCTCAACATTGAAATCACAGAATATTTTCTCTGACTGCAACTAATTTAGAAACTGTTATTTGAAAATCCCCAAACATTTAGAAATGAAATAACACATTTCCAAATAATAAGTGGGTAAAAGAAGAAATTAAAAGGGAAATTAGAAAATATTTTCAACTGAATGAAGATGAAAATGAATAAACATTTCCAAATTTGTGAAATGTGGCTAAACAATGCTTAGAGATAAATTTATGTTATAGTTTTGAACACTTGTTAGAAAAGACAAAAAATCTAAAGTCAACGATCTAAGCCTTTATCTTAAAAAACTAGAAGAGGGCCGGTGCGGTGGCTCACGCCTGTAATCCCAGCACTTTGGGAGGCTGAGGCAGGAGAATCACTTGAACCCAGGAGGTGGAGGTTGCAGTGAGCCGAGATTGCGCCACTGCACTCCAGCCTGGGAGACAGAGCGAGACTCTGTCTCAAAAAAAAAACTAGAAGAGCCAGAAGAGCAAATGGAACCCAAAGGAAGCAGAAAAGAGGAAATTAATAGAGTAAACAGAAATCAATGAAAAACAAAACAAAATCAATAAAACCAACAACTGGCTCTTTGAAAAAACTCAATTAAACTGATAACTTCTAGTAAGACTGATCAAAATGGAAAGAGAGAAAATACAAGGCACATTTCAGCAAATTTCTAGATAACAGGTAGTATATGCTGGTACTTACTACACACAAGATAATTGCATAGGCACTTTGCCTGGCCTACTGTACTGATCCCATAATAGCCTATAAGGTAGGTCCTATTATTTACCCCACATAAGGATTTTTTTTTTAAGAGACAGGGTCTCACCCTGTCACCCAGGCTGGGTGTAGCGGCACAATCATAGTTCACTGCAGCTGCAAACTGTTGGCCTCAAGCAATTCTCTCACCTCAGCATCCCAAAGTGCTGGGATTACACGCATGAGCTACAACGCCTGGCATCACAAATTATTTTTTTATATATGTACATTTACACATTATGTCCATTCAAGGAAAAGAAAGCCTGAATATCCACACTGAAGGGATAATAGTGGCTAACTCTTAGAGGAAAACTGAAATTGGGGTAGGCAGTCGGTGAAATCTTTATAATCTATACATTTTTATAAGAATCCATGTATATTTTTAATTGGAAGAAAAATGTATCACACATTTTAAAAATTTAATTACACAGAATAAAGTAAGCAAAGAAATAAATATATGGGTTTTACTGGGTTGGAGAAAGGGAAGAGATTATGAAACTCCATCCATGATAAAGAACTCCTATAACCCAAAACAAAAAACTCAATTAAAAAAATAGGCAAAAGGGCCGGGCGCAGTGGCTCATGCCTGTAATACCAGCACTCTGGGAGGCCATGGTGGGTGGATCACCTGAGGTCAGGAGTTCAACATCAGCCTGGCCAACATAGTGAAACCTCGTCTCTACTAAAAATACAAAAAATTAGCCAGGCATGGTGGCAGGTACCTGTAATCCCAGCTACTCAGGAGGCTGAGGCAGGAGAATCACTTGAACCCAGGAGGTGGAGGTTGCAATGAGCCAAGATTGCACCACTGCACTCCAGCCTGGGAGACAGAGCGAGACTCTGTCTCAAAAAAAAAAACTAGAAGAGCCAGAAGAGCAAATGGAACCCAAAGGAAGCAGAAAAGAGGAAATAATAGAGTAAACAGAAATCAATGAAAAACAAAACAAAATCAATAAAACCAACAACTGGCTCTTTGAAAAAACTCAATTAAACTGATAACTTCTAGTAAGACTGATCAAAATGGAAAGAGAGAAAATACAAGGCACATTTCAGCAAATTTCTAGATAACAGGTAGTATATGCTGGTACTTACTACACACAAGATAATTGCATAGGCACTTTGCCTGGCCTACTGTACTGATCCCATAATAGCCTATAAGGGAGGTCCTATTATTTACCCCACATAAGGATTTTTTTTTTAAGAGACAAGGTCTCACCCTGTCCTTGAGCTAGGTGGCACAATCATAGTTCACTGCAGCTGCAAACTGTTGGCCTCAAGCAATTCTCTCACCTCAGCGTCCCAAAGTGCTGGGATTACACGCATGAGCTACCACTCCTGGCATCACAAATTATTTTTTTATATATGTACATTTACACATTATGTCCATTCAAGGAAAAGAAAGCCTGAATATCCACACTGAAGGGATAATAGTGGCTAACTCTTAGAGGAAAACTGAAATTGGGGTAGGCAGTCGGTGAAATCTTTATAATCTATACATTTTTATAAGAATCCATGTATATTTTTAATTGGAAGAAAAATGTATCACACATTTTAAAAAATTTAATTACACAGAATAAAGTAAGCAAAGAAATAAATATATGGGTTTTACTGGGTTGGAGAAAGGGAAGAGATTATGAAACTCCATCCATGATAAAGAACTCCTATAACCCAAAACAAAACTCACTAAAAAATACAAAAAATTAGCCAGGCATGGTGGCAGGTGCCTGTAATACCAGCACTTTGGGAGGCCATGGTGGGTGGATCACCTGAGGTCAGGAGTTCAACATCAGCCTGGCCAACATAGTGAAACCTCGTCTCTACTAAAAATACAAAAAATTAGCCAGGCATGGTGGCAGGTACCTGTAATCCCAGCTACTCAGGAGGCTGAGGCAGGAGAATCACTTGAACCCAGGAGGTGGAGGTTGCAATGAGCCAAGATTGCACCACTGCACTCCAGCCTGGGCAACAAGAGCCAAACTCCATCTCCAAAAAAAAAAAAAAAAAATGTGCAAAGGATTTGAATAGACATTTCTCCAGTAAATGTATACAAATGGTCAATAAGCATGTAAAAAGATGCTCAGCATGACTAATCATCAGGGAAACACAAATCACAACAATGAGATGCTGTACCTACTGGCACAAAAAAGGATGGCTATCATCAGAAAAGAAAAGAAAAAGAAAAAGTGTTGGTGAGGGTGTGGAGAAACTGGAACCTTGGTATACTGCTGCAAGAATGTAAAACAGTGTAGCCACTGTGGAAAACAGTTTACTGGTTCCTCAAAAAGTTACATCTACTGCCAGGTGCAGTGGTTCACACCTGTAATCCCAGCACTTTGGGAGGCCGAGGCAGGTGGATCACCTGAGGTCAGGAGTTCAACATCAGCCTGGCCAACTTGGTGAAACGCAGTCTCTACTAAAAATTACAAAAAATTAGCCAGGCATGGTGGCAGGTACCTGTAGTCCTAGCTACTTGGGAGGCTGAGGCAAAAAGATCACTTCAGCTCAGGAGTCCAAGGCTGCAGTGAGCTATGATTACATCACTGTATTCCAGCCTGGGCGACAGAGTGAGACCCAATCTCAAAAATAACAATAAATAGTAAGTTAAACATAAAACTACCATTTTTATGTTTACTAATATTGGCCAGGCGCAGTAATCCCAGCACTTTGGGAGGCCGAGGCAGGTGGATCACGAGGTCAGGAGATCAAGACCATCCTGGCTAACGTGGTGAAACCCCGTCTCTACTAAAAATACAAAAAATTAGCCAGGCATGGTGGCAGGTACCTGTAATCCCAGCTACTCAGGAGGCTGAGGCAGGAGAATCGCTTGAACCCAGCGAGGTGGAGGTTGCAGTGAGCCGAGATTGCGCCACTGCACTCCAGCCTGGGAGGCGGAGCGAGACTTGGTCTCAAAAACA
>JAKGGE010000987.1:0-26228 GCA_023748175.1 Hoolock leuconedys | reverse complement strand
TAAATGTATACAAATGAGGTCAATAAGCATGTAAAAAGATGCTCAGCATGACTAATCATCAGGGAAACACAAATCACAACAATGAGATGCTGTACCTACTCACACAAAAAAGGATGGCTATCATCAGAAAAGAAAAGAAAAAGAAAAAGTGTTGGTGAGGGTGTGGAGAAACTGGAACCTCAGTATACTGCTGCAAGATAGCAAAACAATTAGCCACTGTGAAAACAGTTACTGAGACCTAAAGTTACATCTACCAGTGCATTGGTTCACACCTGTCTCAGTAACTCTCTCAGGAGTCTGAGGCAGGAAGATCGCTTGAAGCCAGGAGTATAAGACCAGCTTGGGCAACACAGTGAGATTCTGTCTCTAATTAGTCAAGCGTGGTGTCGTTCACCTGTAGTCCTAGCTACTTGGGAGGCTGAGGCAAAAAGATCACTTCAGCTCAGGAGTCCAAGGCTGCAGTGAGCTATGATTACATCACTGTATTCCAGCCTGGGCGACAGAGTGAGACCCAATCTCCAAAAATAACAATAAATAGTAAGTTAACCTTAAAACTACCATTTTATGTTTACTACTAGCCAAGCCTTGATAATCCCAGCACTTTGGGAGGCCAGGCAGGTGGATCACGAGGTCAGGAGATCCAAGACCATCCCTGGCTAGCGTGGGTGAAACCCGTCTCTGCTAAAAATACAAAAATTAGCCAGGCGTGGTGGCGGCTGCCTGTAATCCCAGCTGCTCGGGAGGCTGAGGCAGGAGAATGGCGTGTACCCGGGAAGCAGAGCTTGCAGTGAGCCGAGATCGTGCCACTACCCTCCAGCCTGGGAGACGGAACGAGACTTGGTCTCGAAAAAACAAACAAACAAAACCCCCAGCTCATGCCCTAAAGCCTCCAGCAGCGCCCAGTATTCGTCCACGCTGAGGGGTGATTCCAGCCCGGCGGGCTCTTCAGATTCCTGCAGGTCCCCCGGGGCCTCGGTTTCTAGGAAAGGGTGCCCCTGCTGCAGAAACTCTAGGCAAGCCAGGAGCTCATCCAGCAGCTGGCTGGAGGGGAGTGGAGATGAGCGCCCGGGCTCCTAGGCGGTGGGGAGTTCGAAGAGACGGCTTGCATCTGCTCCTGCGGCATGGAGCCCTCTGGGGGCACGGGCTGGAGAGGTGGAGCTGCCCTGGCTTGGGGTTTCCACGCCGCCCCGGCGACCTGGGTCCCTGGCCCCAGACCCACCTCGGACTGCCCTGGGACGTGGGTGGAGCAAGCACGCCTTGGCAATGTGGACCAGCTTGAAGGGAAAGCCCTAAAACTGCACCCAGGGACCGGCCGCTGCACTGGGCGCGGGTCCCGGCCCACCGGCATTTGCTCGGTGTGCGTGGAGGCCACCGAGGCGCCTGAGGGTGGGAGAGGGCCCTTCGGAGGGAGCCAGGCGGGCGAAAATCCCCCGCCGCCGCGGGCTACCAAATCAGGGAGCAGGGTGACAAATCGCCGGGAAGGCAGGGCCGCCATGCGGCGCCGGGCGCCATGCCACCCGGTCCTGGGTGCCTGGCCCTTCGGTTCTGAAACCAGACATGAATCCTGGAATCCGGCAGGACCGTCTCTCTGGCCAGTCCTTCCCTGTTGGCAATGCCTGGAAAGCGATCTTTATCATAGGCTAGGAGCAGCAGGGCCGTCTGGGATGGGGTGACGGAGATCTGCTACTGCCTCTTGCGGGCCGCTGCCTCCCCCAGCCAGCAAAGACCAACCCGGTGCTGCCCCAGCCAGCCTGAATCTCTCTTGCTCTCTGAAACAAGAACTGGACCCCTGGGTTCGAATGCCGGCGGCCTGGGCCAAATAAAGTCCTCTGGGTACATGCCAGGGTTGAAGTCTTTCCAAAGCGAGTCTGCAGGGGCCTTGGTTTGCCTGGGTCCAGACGGAGCCCCTCCGCCATTCTCATTCCTGGCTTCCGCTGGAGAGTGCCGTTCGAAGGTGTCGGGAGAGCTATCATCGGGGAGAACCGCACGGCGTTCCAGTCCATCCAGGAGGCCGGCGAAGACAGCCAGCGGGTGTTATGAAGGCCCACAGGCAGGGAGGCTCCACCCCTTCTTGCCTGCCGCTGAGCGCTGGGACAGCCCGCGCCTCGCCTTCCAAGGGGCCCCAGCGCAATGTCCCCCGGCGGTGGTGCTGCTGGGGGTGGTGGCATTGGGTGAGGTGGGGTTGGGGGAGGTGGGAGGGGTGGGTCCGGAAGCCAGAGATACGCAGCGGAAAGGGGAGAGAGGGAAGGGGTGAGGGGTGTGGTTTTCGGGCGGGGGCTCGCACTCCGGACCTCTCCAGGGATCCCTCGGGAACTGGAAGCCGCTCCCTGAGTTCCTATGCGTCTGCAGCAGGGAGCAGTCCAGCCCAAAGGGTGGAGTAGAGTTTGGAACTGAACCTCCCGTGTGGGTCTTGAGTTTTACAGGCCCCTCTCCGCGAAGACACCCGATGCTTGTGGGCGTCACTGTTGCCGTGACAGTCTCACCCACGCAGGTGTGTGGATCCCGTCGGAAAGATCAGAGCTTAAACCCCAGAGACAAGATATCCTCGGGCGTGATGGTTTGATCGATGGATTCCCCGTGAACCCACAACGTGGGAGTCTCTGTTGTTGCCGGTGTGAGGAGGGCCAGAGGTAATGCTGCTCTTCCTTTCCCCTGATGTTTCTTGGTGATGACTGCGAGGCCCTGAAGCAAAACCGACAACATGGTCAGCCCCTGGGGTGGGGTGGGGCCGGAGAGATAGAGCTACCGCCCCTGCAGAGGGTCGAAAGACCAGGAATCCAAATCAGGCTTCAGTCCCTGAGTGTGGCTCCTCTGTGGTCGTGGTCGCAGATAAAATGGCTCATGCCCGGCCAAGTGGGCTCGGACCGTGGATGTGTGGTCAGCTTAAACCACGTGGGTAGCACCCCCACCAAACCCGAAGTCCCCGTCTTTGTCTTTTGCAGGAAACCCCCATTCCTTTGGCGCATCGAACGTGGGCTTAACGAAGCGCCTCACGTCAGCCCAGCCCTCAGCCCACGCCGGGTGCTTACCGTTTTCCCAGAGCACGGGTCTGTTGTTGCTCGCCTTTTTCTCCCCCGCCTCTCCCTGTCCCTTGCCCTCCCGCCCACCCCTCTGTCCCTGTGTCCCCCCTTTCCCTCTGTTCCTCACTGCCCTCCCTCCCTTCTGTCGGGTCCGGCCCTCACCTCCTCCTCCCTTCCATCCCCTCCTCCCTGCTTTCCAAAGTCTCTCTGCCCATCCTTCTGTCCTGCCAGGTCTCCCGTTCCTCTCTCCACCTGTGCCTGCCTTCCCTCCCGCCTGGAAGGGTCAGCATCCCGGGTGTGCCCGGGGTCTAGGGTCTGGCGTATATCCTCCAGGCGCTCCACGGCGGCAGCTCCTGGGAGGCTGCAGAGGCACGTGTTGGCGAGCGACGGTGGAGCGGAGGCGCAGTGGGGGCGAGTCCCTGGTGGGAGAGAAGGCCTGGATGCTGCCCGGACCCGCTGTTTCACGGGAGGGGGGTCTCCACCCAGCCTGGGGAAGGACGCATACTGCCGGGGCGGGGGGTAGCCGGTTGTCAGGCGGGGTTGGGGTGGCGGAAATGCAAGAGATCTCTGCCGGGACTGCTCCCACAGGAGACCAGGTGGCTGCTCGCAAACCCGCGCATGCACAGTAGACGGCCATCCTGCTGGTACACCTAGTGGCGGCTCCGGGATCCCCTCGGGATGCCCAGGAAAGAATGGCAGTTCTCCTTGTGCGAGTCTCACTGGGCCCAGTCCCATTAGGGCAGGAATGCCAGGCAGGTCAGCCCTCCCCGCAGGGAAGACATGCTCCTCCATGCCCAGCCAGGGTTTCCCCGCGAAAGAGAGGTCACCGACCTGCCGCTACCCCGTCCCCAGGCCGCATCCTGAAGCTCCTCCAGCAGAGCCCGGTATTCTTCCTCGCTGAGGGGTGGTTCCAGCCCGGGCGGTCTCTTCCGATTCCTGCACCTCCCCTGGGGTCTCTGGTTCTAGGAAAATGAGCGCCTGCTGCAGAAACTCTGGGCACTCCAGGAGCTCATCCAGTAGCAGGCCGGAGGGGAGTGGAGATGTGAGCCGCTGACCTCTAAGTAGTGGGGATGGCTTGACGCTTTCATCTGCTCCCGCGGCGCTGAGCTCTCCGGGTGCGGGCTGGGAGGTGGAGCAGCCTCGCTTAGTCCTGCATGTTGCTCGGCACCTGGGAGCCCCTCTGGCCCCAGCACCACCCACACGACTGCTCCCACGTGGTGTGGCACAGCACGCCTTTGCCCTGTGGCTCATCTTGAAGGGACATGCAGTCCCACCGCAGGGGCCCGGAGGCCGCTATGCTGCGGTTCCCCTTAACCTCGGGCATTGGCTTGGGAGGTGCGGAGGCCACCGAGGCGTCTGAGGGTGGGAGAGGGCCCCTTCGAGAGGAGCCAAGGCTGGCGTAGGGAAAATCGCCGCCTGCCGGGTCCAACGACCAGGGACCAGGGTGACACGCGTAGCAGGGGCTGCCTGTGTGCTCCCGGCGCCCTGCCACCCGGTCCTGCCCAAGCCCTTCAAGCTGGAAACCAGACGTGAATCCTTGACCCTGGGATGCCCGGCCTCTGGCCAGTCCTTCCCCTGGTGGCGATAAGCCTGGAAACCGATCCTTCTCAAAGGCTCGGAGCAGCAGGCCGCCTGGGATGGTGTGTGACGAGGCCCGCTTCCCCTGCCTTCTCTTGCGGGCCGCCGCCTCAGCCCAGGTCGGAGATTCTCCCGGTGCTGCCTCAGCTGGCGTGACCTCTCATTCTGAAACCAGATCTGGACACTGGGCTCCCGAACCCCAATGGCCTGGGCCAGCCATTCTCTCGTGGCGAAGCCCGGGTACGGGTTCTGCTCAAAGGAGGATTGCAGGGACTCGCCTTGCCTCGGGGTCCAGACGAGTCTCCTCCACCATCCTCTTCCTCGGGCTTCTTCGGGGAGGGTGCCATTCAAAGGTGTCGGGAGAGCCAACGCAGGTAGCACTGCACGACGTTCCTGTCCAGCCAGGAGGCCAGCGCAGACAGCCAGCGGCTCTTACGAAGGCCCACAGGCAGGGAGGCTCCACCCAATCTTCCCAAGGGGTGTGGTGGCACCAGGAGGGTGGGGGGCATTGGGTGTGGTGGGCTTTGGGGGTTGGGAGGTTTGGGGCCGGAGGCTGTGACAGATGCAGTGGAATGGGGAGAGGGGGGAAAGGGTGAGGGGCTCTGTCATGGGCTGGCCCGGCCTCCAGGGATCCCGCTGGAACTGGAAGCCTCCCTGGGTGGTCCCATCACACCCAGCAGGGAGAAACCAGCCTGGTGCTGTGGAGGAGTGTGGAACTGAACCTCCCTGCTTGGGTCTTGAGTCACAGACCCCTCCCGGCCAAGACACCTGACGCCTGTGGGTGCCTTGTCAGTGGACAGTCTCACCCACGAGGTGTGTGGCCCCATCACACTGAAACCCCAGAGACAAGATACATCCTGGGCGTGATGGCTTGACGATGGATTCCAGTGTGCCACAACGTGGGAGTCTGTGGTGGGGTCAGTTTGAGGGAGGCCAAGAGAGGATGCTGCCTTCCTCCCTCCATGGATGTTTTGGTGACTGCAGGGTCTCGAAGCAAACCGACAACATGGTCAGCCTCCTGCAATAGAGGCTCATCCCCCCCCTTGCAGAGGGCTGCTTAATGGAACTCAAATCAGGCTTCAGTCCCTGAGTGTGGGTTCCTCCTGTGGTCGGTGGTCGGGCTGTCGGCTCAGTGCTTCACCTCGCAGGCCTGGCCTGGGATGTGGTTTGTAAACCACGACGGTGTCACCACACGACAAACCCGAGTCCACATCTTTCTCTTTGAGGAAACCAGCTCATTCCTTGGCTTACAGATCAAGCAACGAGTGCCCCGCCAGCCTGCCACCGCCTATTCCCAGCCCACTTTCTCATGCCACTGCTTTCCTGAGTACCTGGGTTGCTCTGTCTAGGGAGTCTGAGACCGCTTTTCTCCTCTGCCTGCCACTGGTCTCTTGCTCCCCTCCCCGCTTCCTCCCTCTGTCCCTTTGTCCCCTCTGTCTTTTCCTCCGCCTCCTCACTGCTCCCTCTCTCTGTCAGTCAGTCCCTCCTTCCCTCCCTCCCTCCTTCCATACCTCCTCCCCTGCCTTCCACGTCTCTCTCCACCCATCCTTGCACCTCTAGGGTCATCACCAGTTCCTCTGTCCACCCAGGCCTGCCTTCCCCTCCCGCCTGAAGGGGTCAGGCATCCCCAGTGCCTGGGTCTAATATGACAGCTCAGAGCGCCCACCGTGGCAGCTCCTGGGAGGCCACAGAGGCACCGGCCATGAACATGGTGGAGCAGAGGGGCTAGGAGGGGAAGCCCCGAGGGAGAGGCTCATGCAGCCCGGGTCTAGTGGTTGGACGGTCTCCACCCAGTCTGAGCAGGCACCTGGCTGGGAGTAGCCATGGTCAAGGGGTGGGGTGGTGGTGGCAATAGAGTGCCCCTGCCGGGCTGTCTCCACAGGAAGCCAACAGGGTAGCCCTAACTCACAAGGAGCATGGTGTGACTGCCTCCCAGTCTTCTCTCTGGGTGTTCACGGGTCGGCCCGGATCCCTGGACTCCCAGAAAGCATGGCGTTCTCCTTCATGCAAAGTCTCCCCATAAGGTCTAGTCCCAGGAGGCAGGAATGCTTAGAGAAGGGTCAGCCTGAGGGAAGACACGCCTCCATGCCCAGGGAGGGGATCCCCCTGGAGGTCACGCCCCCTGTCAAGGACCCCTGTCCTGCCCGTCCCCAGTGCTCCGCAGCAGAGCCTGCAGTTCCCTCATGGGTGGTTCCAGTCTCAAGGGTTCTCCATTCCTGCAGCCTCCGGGAGCCCTCCTGTTCCCAGGGAAAGGTGCACCTGTTGCAGAAACTCTGGCACCCAGGAGCTCATCCAACAGCAGGCCAAAGGGCACAGACGGCGCCCAGGGCTCCTGGGGCGGGGTGGAGGAGGCGCCCCGGACGGCTTTGGCAGGACTCCACCCTATGGGTGGGTCGGAGCCTCCGGGGTGGGCGCAGGGATGGGGAGTGGAGTTGCCCCCGCTTAGCTCCCACTGCAGCTCAAGGGACCTGGGGGGGCCTCTGGCCCCACCCCACCAAGGGACTGCCCTGGGATCACAGGGCTAGCACGCCTTGACCCTGTGGCCCAGCTTGAGCGGGCCCTGGCTGTGCCACCGCGCTGGGCTTGGGACCAGGGTGCAGGCCATCTGCCAGGGTCCCTGGCAACTGATATTTGCCTGGGGTGCGGAGGCCACCTGCTGCCTGAGTGTGGGAGATGGCCCTCTGTGAGCCAGGGCAGCTGTGAGGCCACATCCTCACACTGCTGGCCACTGACCACGGAGCAGGGTGACACCCGTCGGAGGCCACGCTGTAGGCCGCCATGGCGCCGGGTATCCCGCCACCCGTCCCCGGGTGCCTGGCCCCGTTCTGAAATCCAGACGGAATTCTGGACTCTGGGAAGACTGTCTCTGGCCAGTCCTTCCCTGGTCGCGAAGGCCGGGACAGCTGCATCCCTTCCTAAAGTCTCGGAGCAGTAGGCCGCTCAGATGGGTGAGCCACTGCCCTCTTTAAGGGTCGCGGTTCCCCGCCAGGGCAGAGATTCCTGCCTGTGTTGCCCCAGCTGGCATGACCTCTCGCTCTGAAACCAGATCTGATCCTGGCTCAGACCACATGGTCTGGGCCAGCGTTCTCTGGTGGCTATGTCTGCACGTTCCACAAAAGCAGTGGCTCCCAGGGCCCTTGCTTTGCCTTGGGGTCCAGGACGATTCTCCTCCCACAGTCTCCGTCCTTACCTGCTGGTAGGGTGCCTGCTCAAGGTGTCGGGATTAGCCACGCGGGAGCACCACACCCATCTGTCCAGGCCAAGAGACATGAGTAAGCCAGCTGCCTCCACGAAGGGGTCATTATGGTGACCATGGCTCCACCCATTCTTGCCCTCGTCAGCTTAGCCCTGGATAGCCCGCCTGGCCCGAGGTGCCCCAAGACCACGTTCCCCGGGTGTGGTGGTGCTGGTGTGGGTGGGGGCATTGGGTGGGGTGGTGTTGGGGGGGGTGGGAGTGGTGGGGCCGGAAGCCAGAGAGAAGCAGTGGAAGGGGGGAGAGGGGAAGGGTAGCTGGCTGGAGGGCTGGTCTTGGGGCCTCCAGGCATCCCGCTGAACTGGAAGCCGCCCTGGTTCCCAATGGTCTCGCATGGAGAAAGCAGCCTGGAAGTGTGGAGGGAAGTGTGGAACTGAATCCCCTTGTGGGTCTTGAGTTTTACCGGCCCTCTCTCTGCGAAGAAACCCGATGCCTGTGGGTGTCTCCGTTGCCGTGACAATCTCACCCACGCAGGTGTGTGGCTCCCGTCAAGACCAGAGCTTAAAACCCCCAGACAAGATATCCCCGGCGGATGGCTGGACGCATGGATTCCCATGTCCCGCCACGTGGGCAGGCCCACGGTGTGGCCGGGTTTGGAGGGAGGGCTAAGAGAGGATGCTGCTCTTCTTCCCCTTCCCCTGATGTTTCCTGTGCCCGCAGAGCCCGAAGCCAACCGCCAACATGGAAAGCCTCGGGTGCGGGTGGGGCCGAGAGACGGAGGAAGCACGCCCCCTGCAGAGGGCCGAAGCGACGCGGAATCCAAAATCAGGCTTCAGTCCTCCTGAGTGTGGCTCCTCTGCACGGGTGTTCGGCTCCGCCCAGCCTGGCCATGGGCTCGGCCTGGGATGTGTGGTCGGTAAAACCACGCGGTGTGAATACCCCACGGCAAACCGAAGTCCCGCGATGTCTTTTGAGGAACCGCCATTCCATGGGCGGTTTGAACGGGTTAACGTAGTGCCGCCGTCGCGCCGCCTACCCCCAGCCGGGCGCTTAACGCTTCCGAGCGCTGGGCTGTGTTGTTAACTCCAGGAGTCCTGAGACCGCTTTTTTCTCTCCCAGCCTTCCTCCCTCCTCGCCACTTGATCCCTCCCGCCCCTCCTCTGTCCCTAAAAGTCCCCAGCCTTTCCAAGTTCCTCAATGCCTCTCTGTCGCTTCAGTCCCTCCCCTCCCTCCATCCTCCCTCCCTGCCTCCGTAAAGTCTTCTCCGGCCCATCCTTCCATCCCTGCGTCTCCTGCTCTCCACCTGTGCCTGCCTTCCTTCCCGCCAGAATGGGTCAGCATCCCGAGTGTGCCTGGTGTCTGGGGTCTGCGTACAGCCGCCAGACGCTCCATGGTGGCAGCTCCTGGGAGGCCGCAGAGGCAAGGGTTGGCGAGCGACGGTGGATCGGAGGCGCAGAGGGGGCGAGCCCCTGGAGGGAGAGAAGGCCTGGATGCTGCACGGGCCCGGTATTTCCCGGGACGGGGGTCTCCACACAGCCCGGGGGACGATACTGCCGGGGCAGGGGTAGCCGTGGTCAGGCGGGGTTGGGGTGCAGGAAAGGCAAGGGAGCTCTGCCGGGGCTGCTCCCACAGGAGGCCAGGTGGCTGCCCGCAAACCCGCGTGTGCGCGGTATACGGCCCGATTGCTGGTACCTTGGCCTGCTCCGGGATCCCCGGGACGCCCAGGAAAGAATGGCAGTTATCCCCAGCGAGTCTCACCGGCCGAGTCCCAGGGAGGCAGGGAATGCCAGGCGGGTCAGCCTGGAGGGAACACACGCCCCTCCATGCCCAGGCAGGGGTTCCCCTACGAAAGCAGAGGCCGCCGCCCTGCCGCGATGCCGTAACCAGCCTGCATCATAAAACTCCTCCAGCAGAGCCCGGTATTCTTCCTCGCTGAGGGGTGTTTCCAGCCCGGCGGGCTCTTCCGGATCCTGCAGCTTCCCCGTGGCCTCGGTTTCCAGGAAAGGGTGCGCCTGCTGCAGAAACTCTGGGCAGGCCAGGAGCTCATCCAGCAGCAGGCCGGAGGGGAGTGGAGACGAGCGCCCAGGCGCCTGGAACGGTGGGGAGGGCGCCGGACGGCTTGCATCTTCCTGCGGCGCGGAGACATCTGAGGGCGCGGGCTGGGGACGTGGAGCTGTCCTGGCTTGTGGTTCCCATGCCGGCCCAGCTTACCTGGGTGCCCCTGGCCCCAGCCCCACAAACGGACCGTCTCTGGGATGTCGGGTGGCTTAAGCGACGCTTTAGCCCCTGTGGCTCAGCTTCAGCGGGCCCTGGCTGTCGCGCTGCGGGTCCCAGTCACCCGGGCATTTGCTTGGGGGTTATGGAGGACAGCGAGGCATCTGAGGGTGGGGAGAGGTCCCTTCGATAGCTAGGGCGGTATAGGGAAAAATCCCCCGCCGCTAATGACCAGGAGTAGAGTTGACACCCACTCAAATGTTGCAGGGCGGCCTGCGGCCGGGTGCCCCCGCCCAAAGTCCTGGAGCCTGGCCCTTCGGTTCTGAAACCAGATGTGAATCCTGGACCTGGGAGGAACGTCTCTCTTGCCAGTCCATCCCTGGTGGTGATGCCTGGAAGGCGCATCCTTCTCACATTCTCGGAGCAGCAGGGCCGCCTGGGATGGGGTGACGGGCGGCCTGCCTGCCTTCAAGGGTCAGCACCCCCCGGCCAGGGCAGAGATTCCCCGCTCGGCTCCTGCCTCAGCTGGTATGACCTCTCGTTCTGAAACCAGATCTGGACCCTGACCTCAGAACGCCGGCTGGCCTGGGGCCGGGGCCTTTCTGGTGGCGCATGCCAGGCAGGTTCCACTCAAAGCAGGCTCGCAGGGCCTCGCTTTGCCTCAGGGTCCAGACGAGTCTCCACCGTCTCCATCCCTCGGCTCCCGGGAGGCTGCCGTTCAAGATGTCGGAGAGCCATATCGGGAGCAATCAAGGCATCGCGTCCAGTACGTGCGCCAGACAGCCATCTCTATGAAGGCCCACAGGCAGGAGGATCCACCCTTCTTGCCCGCTGAGCCCTGGGACAGCCCTACCGCCGAGGGGGCCCCAGTGCACTGATGACACCGGGCGTGGTGGTGCTGGTGGGGGTGGGGGCATTGCAGGTGGGCTGGCAGGGAGGGGTGGGGGCCGCAGTCCAGAGAGACGCAGCAGAAGTGGGAGAGGGGAAGGGAGACGTAGTTTGGGAAGGTTGGCTCTCCTCCTGGCCTCCAGGGATCCCGCAGGACCCGCGCCCCTGCCCTACGTGTCTCAGCAGGGAGAAACCAGCCTGGAAGTGTGGAGTGGAGTGGGAAATGAAACTCCGCGGTGGGTCAGCAAGGAGTTTTACAGGCCCACTCTCCGCGAAGACACCGGATGCCTGTGGGTGTCGCTGTTGCCGTGACTGTCTCACCGACGCAGGTTTGTGGCTCCCATCGAAGACCAGAGCGAAACACCAGAGACAAGATACATCCCCAGCGTGATGGTTCGACTATGGGATCCCGTGTCCCGCAACGTGGGTGCGTCTGCAGTGTGGTCGGTTTGTGGGATGGTGAAGAGAGGATGCTGTTCTTCCTCCCTTCCTGGATGTTTCTGGTGACCGGCTGGCACCGAAGCCAACCACAACATGGTGAGCTTCTCGGGAGTGGGGGTGGGGCCGGAGAGACGTGAGCTACCAGCCCCTTGCAGAGGGCCGAGTTTACTAAATAATCTGAAATCAGGCTTCAGTCCTCCTGAGGGTGGCTCCTCTGTGGTCGGTGGTCAGCTGGTCGCATGGCGCTCGCTATGGCTCGCCTGGGGATGATGTGGTTGGTGAAAACGCCGTGGGTGAATACCCCACAGCAACCCGAGTCCCCATTTTTGTCTTTGAAGAAACCGCCCATTATTTGGGCAGCGGAACGGGGCAAACGTAATGCTCGCCAGCCGCCGCCTTTTGTGGCCTCAGCTCTCACCGGTCACGCACCGCCACCGGCTGCATGCCTTGCCCGGCCCGAGACCCTCCCTCCCCGGTCCCTTGCCTCACGCCCCTGTCCCCAGGTTCCTCTTCCTCCTCGCTCTCACTGCCTCCCCTCTCTGTGCTGCACCTCCCCCCACCCTCCTCCAACTCCTCCCTGCCTCCTCCTCCTGTGTCCTCCCACTCATCCTCCTTCCCCTCTGTCTCCCTGCTCTCTTTCACCCTTGTGCCTCGCCCTCCCTCCCACTAAAGGCATCCCCGGGTGTGCCCGGGTTCTGGGTCTGCGTACAGCCACCAGGCGCTCCACGGTGGCAGCTCCTGGGAGGCCACAGAGGCACTCCGGTCATGAGTTACAGGAGCTGGAGGCGCAGCTGGGCGAGCTCCCCGAGAGAGAAAGGCTCTGACGCTGTCCGGGTCTGCAGCCATGGGACGGGGTCTCCACCCAGCCCGGAAGGACGAGTACTTGCTGGGCGGGTAGCCGGCTGCATGGCGAGGAGGCAGCAAGAGCTCTTCCCGGGCTGCTCCCACAGGAGGCCAGGTGTCCTACCAAGAACCCGCATCGCGGCGCTGGGTGGACGGCTCCGGCGAGCTGGTACCCTGGCCGGCTCCGGGATCCCCGGGACGCCTAGGAAAGAATGGCATTCTCCTTTGTGCGGAGTCTCTCACCAGGACCAGTCCTAGGAGGCAGGAATGCCCGGCGGGTCAGACTGGAGGGAAGATACTTCCCTCCATGCCCAGCCAGGGGTTTCCTGCGAAAGAGAGGCCACCGCCCTGCTGCGACCCCGTCCCCAGCTCATGTGCTAAATCTCCTCCAGCAGAGCCCGGTATTTTTCCCTCAAGGGTTGCAGCACCATGGGCTCTTCTCGGACTCCTGGAGCCCCCCGCCCCTCGGCTCGAAAGGGTGCTCTGCTGCAGAAAGTCTGGGCATGCAAGAGCCTACATCCAGCAGCAGGCCGGAGGAGAAGTGAGACGAGCGCTTGGGCTCTGGGTGGTGGGGGAGGGCCTCGGGACCTGCTTGCACCTGCTCCTGTGGCGCTGGAGACCGGGCGCGGAGCCGGGAGGTGGAGCTGCACCTGCTTGGAGTACCCACGCCTCGCCGGCGACCTGGGGCCCCTGGCCCCAGCCCCACCAATGACCACCCCTGACGTGGGTGGCTAGCTAATGCTTGACCCTCTGTGGCTAAGCTTATGGGCCCTGGCTGTCCGCACCGCACAGGGCCTGGCAGGTCACACCAGGGGTCCCCGGGTCCTGGGCATTTGCTCGGGGTGTGCGCAGGCCACCGAGGCGTCTGAGGTGGGAGAGGGCTCCTTAGGGAGGAGCCAGGGCGGGCAGGGTAAAATCCTCTCACTGCCGGGGCCACCGACCACAGAGCAGGGTGACACCCGTAGGGGGCCACGTTACAGGGACCGCCTGCATGCGCAGGTGCCCTGCCACCCGGTCCCCGGGTGCCTGGACCTTCGGGTTCTGAAACCAGACCTGGAATCCACCTCGGGAGGGACCCTCTTGCCAGTCCGTCCTGGTGAGATGCCCAAAGGCGATCTCAAATTCTCGGAGCAGCAGGGGCTGTCTGGGGATGTGGGGTGACGGGCGGTCCGCTGGGCCTCTGCCTCATGGCCGCGTCTCCCCGGGCTGGGCGGAGAGCCCTGCCGGTTCTGTCTTCCCAACCAGGCTAGACCTCTCTCGTTCTGAAACCAGATTCTAACTCCCAATTTGTACTGATGGCCTTAGCCAGCTTTTCTCTGGTGGCGATGCCAGGGTTCCACCCAAAGTAGGGCTTGCAGGGCCTCCCTTGCCTCAGGGTCCAGACGAGTCTCCTCCACCGTCCCTCTCCGGCTTCCGGGGAGGCTCGCCGCTCGGCAGTGTCGGAGCCATCGCTGGGAGCTCCGCAGGCGCACTGGTACAGCCAGGGAGGGGTTGGCGAGACAGCCTTCATCTCTGGGTGCGAAGGCCCACAGGTAGGGGAGATCCACCCCTTCTGCCTGCCGCTGAGCCCTGGGACAGCCCTACCGCCTCTCCCGAGGGCCCCAGTGTACCCGATGGACACTGGGGCGTGGTGGTGCTGGTGGGGTGGGGCATTGGGTGAGGTGGGCTGGTGGTGGGAGGTAAATGGTCCAGAGAGACGCAGCAGAAGTGGGAGAGGGGAAGGGATGAGCGGGGTGTGTTTGGGAAGGGGGTTGGCTCTCCGGCCTCTCCAGGGATCCCGCAGGAACTGGAAGCACTCCCCTGGGTTCCCACGTGTCTTCAGCAGGGGAGAAACCCAGCCTGAAGTGGGAGTGAGTGTGTGGGACTGAAACTCCTGTGGGTCATGAGTTTTACAGGCCCACTCTCCGCGAAGACACCGGATGCCTGTGTGTGTCGCTGTTGCCGTGACTGTCTCACCGACGCAGGTGTGTGGCTCCCATCGAAGACCAGAGCGAAACACCAGAGACAAGATACATCCCCAGCGTGATGGTTCGACTATGGGATCCCGTGTCCCGCAACGTGGGGTGTCTGCAGTGTGGTCGGTTTGGAGGGATGGTGAAGAGAGGATGCTGTTCTTCCTCCCTTCCCTGGATGTTTCTGGGTGACCGCCGGGCACCGGAAGCCAACCGTCAACATGGTGAGCTTCTCGGGGTGGGGGTGGGGCCGGAGAGACGTGAGCTACCGGCCCCCTTGCAGAGGGCCGAGCGACAAATAATCTGAAATCAGGCTTCAGTCCTCCTGAGGGTGGCTCCTCTGTGGTCGGTGGTCAGGGCTGTCGGCATGGCGCTCCGCCAGGCTCGGCTCAATGTGTGGTCGGTAAACCACGTGGGGGACACCCCACAGTACCTGAGTCTCCTCGCCTTTTGTCTTGAAGAAACCGCCCATTTCATGGAACGGCAACGAGTGTTCTCACACAGCCGGCCTTCAGTCTCAGCTGGTCGCTTCACTGCTTACTGGAGCTGTGGCTGCTCTTGCTCCAGGAGTCCAGAGGACCGCCCCTTGCTCTCCTCCTCGTCCTCGGCCCTCCCTGCCTTCTGGTCCTCCTGTGTTCCTCTGTTCTTCCCTCCATTCCTCACTGCCTCCCTCTCTCTGTCGGTCAGTCCCTCCCTCCCTCCCTCCCTGCCTTCCAAGTCTCTCCACGATCCTTTCCCCAGGGTCTCCTGTTCTCTCTTTCACCTGTGCCTGCCTCCTCCTCGGCCTGGAGGTTTGCATCCTGGTGCCTGGTTCGGTCTGCTCTGGCTAGGCCACTAGAGCCTTACTGTGGTAGCTCCTGGGAGTCACAGAGGCACGGGGTTGGCGAGCGACGGTGAGCCGGCAGCAGCAAGGAGCCCCGGGAGAGAGAAAAGGCCTGGATGCTGCCCGGGCCCGGTGTTTCGCGGGACGGGGGTCTCCACCCAGCCCGGGAAAGGGACTATACCGGTCGGGCGGTGGGTAAAGTCGGGTGGTCAGGCTGGGGCTGGAGTGGCAGAAAGGCAAGAGAGCTCCTCCCGCTGCCCCACAGGAGGCCAGGTGCCCGGCCCCAAACCCCACGCGTGCGCGGTAGATGGCCCGCCTGCTGGTACCTGGGCCGGCCCGGGATCCCCGGGACACCCAGGAAAGAATGGCACCTCCCTTGTGCGAGTCTCACACCAGGAACAGTCCTAGGAGGTAGGAAATGTCTTCGGCGGAGTCAGACTGAGGGAAGATACTCTCCCTCCGGCAGTTCAGCCACAGGGGTTTCCCCGCAAAAGAGAGGCCACCGCGCTGCTGCGACCCTGTCCCCAGCTCATGTGCTAAATCTCCTCCAGCAGAGCCCGGTATTTTTCCTCGCTGAAGGGTGGTTGCAGCACGGCGGGTTTCTTCGATTCCTGAGCTCCCGGGGCTCGGCTTCTCGGAAAGGCGCGCTTGCTGTGTGCCTGGGCACGCCAAGAGCTCTGCCATCCAGCAGCAGGCTGGGAGGAGAGGACGAAGCGCTAGCTCCCCCTGGGGTGGAGGGCGCTCTCACTGCTGCATCTGCTCCTGTGGCGGGGAGGCCTCCTCCGGGCAGCCGGGAGGTGGGAGCTGCACCTGCTTAAGTACCCACGCCTCGGCGCATCTGGGGGCTCCCTGGCCCCAGCCCCACCACGGACTGCCCTGGACGCAGGGCGCAAGCACGCCAACCCTGTGGCTGCTTTCGAGTGGGCTCCCGGCTGTCCCACCGCCCAGGGGCCTGGCAGGCCGTCACGCTGTGGGTCCCGGTCCCCTGGGCATTTGCTCGGGGGTGCGGAGGCCACCGGTAAGGTTCTGAGAGGGCTCCCTTCGGGAGGAGAGCCAGGGCTGGGCGAGGGCGAAATCCCCACCTGCCGGGCTAATCGCACCAGGAAGCGTGGGTTACACCCTCACTGGGACGGGCGCTGCACCGTCAGCCTTGTTTGCTGTGCCCTGCCACCGGTGCCTGGCCCTTCGGCTGTAAAACCAAATTTTAGCACCCTAGACTCGGTGAGGCCCGCCTCTCTCTGGGCTGGGGTTCCCAGGCGTATGCCTGGAAAGCAATCCTTCTCAAAGGCTCGGACCCGCAGGGCGGTCCAGGCTGGGGTGACGGGTGTCCGCTTTCGCCTGCCTTCTTGTGGGCCGCATCCCCCGGCAAGGGCCGAGATTCCCGCCGGTGCTGCCTCAGCTGGCGTGACCTCTCATTCTGAAACCAAATCTGGACACTGGGCTCCGGAACTCCGATGGCCTGGGCCAGCCTTTTTCTGGTGGCGATGCCGGTGCAGTTCGGCTCAAAGCAGGAGGCCGAGAAGGACACCGGCAGCTCGGGGTCAGTTAGTCTCGCCATCTCTTCCTCCGGCTTCTGCGGGGAGTGTGCTATCCGAATGTGTCGGGAGAGCCATCGCGGGGAGCCCTGGCCGGAATTTCACGGACGGACCTGGGAAGAGAGAGTCCGGAGGGCTCCCCTTCTCCCCAGCCGGCCTGCGCACTGAGTTCAGGTCCAGTGGGAGGCCGGCGCAGACAGCCAGCGGCTCTTATGAAGGCCCACAGGCAGGGAGGCTCCACCCATTCTTGCCTGACTCTGAGCCTGGTTACAGCCCGCCCTTGCCCTCCGAGGGCCCCAGCGAACTGATGCCCCTGGGGCGTGGTGGTGCTGGTGGGGAGCTGGGGGCATTGGGTGTGGTGGGGTTGTGGGGGTGGGAGGGGTGGGGCCGGAGAGCCAGAGGTCTATACGCAGCGGAAGGGGGAGAGGAGGAAGGGGTGAGAGGGTGGGTTTCGGGCGGCAGCTGGCTCTCCGGGCCTCTCCAGGGATCCCACAGGAACTGAAAGCTGCTCCCTGGGTTTCCACGCGTCTTCAGCAGGGAGAAACCAGCCTGGAAGAGTGGAGTGGAGTGTGGAACTGAACCTCCGTGTGGGTCTTGAGTTTTACAGGCCCCCTCTCCGCGAAGACACCCGATGCCTGTGTGTGTCATTGTTAGCGTGACAGTCTCACACACAACGGGGTGTGGCTCCGGTCGAAGACAACAGCGAAGCCCCAGAGACAAGATACCATCCCCGGCGTGATGTGTGGCGATGGATTCCGTGTCCCTTGTGTGGGGACTCTTGGTGTGGCCAGTTTAGAGAGGGGAGGAGGCGAAGAGTTTGCTGCTCTTCCTCCCTTCCCTGGATGTTTCTGGGTGCCCATGGGTCTCGGAGGTGTCAGGGAAACCCGCCAGGGCTCAGGCAATTTCCAGGGGTCCAACCAGGAGGCGGCATGAACAGCCAGCTCTTGAGAGCCCACAGGCAGGGAGGCTCCTGCTCTTGCCTGCCGCTGAGCCTGGGACGGCCATGATGCGCCCTCTGGTGCCCCTGGGCACTGATGCTATGACATGGTGGTGCTGGTGGGGTTCGGGGCATTGGGTGAGGTCGGGTTGGGGGGGGTGGGATGGGTGGGGCCGCAGGCCAGAGAAATGGGGCGAGGGAGGGGGGGTGAGGGGTGGTGAGGTCTGCGGTGGTGGCTTTAGGAGGGAGGGGCGAAGAGGATGCTGCTCTTCCTCCCTTCCCTGGATGTTTCTGGGTGCCCGCAGGGCTCCGGAAGCAAACCGTCAACATGGTCAGCCTCTCGGGGTGGGGGTGGGGCCGGAGAGACGTGAGCTACCGGCCCCCTTGCAGAGGGCCGAGCGGCGTGGGGTGCGAAATCAGGCTTCATTCCTCCTGATTGTGGCTCCTCTGGTCGCTGGTAGGGGCTGTCGGCCTAGCGCTCCGCTGCGGGGTTCGGCCTGCGGATGTGTGGTCGCTAAACCACGTGGGTGAATACCCCACGGCAACCCAAGTCCCCGTCTTTTGTCTTTGAGGGAACCGCCCATTCCTTGGGCGATGGAACGGGGGCGAACCAGTGCCCTGCCGACCCCCGCCCATCCTTCAGCCCTCGCCGTGTGCTTACCATTTTCCCAGAGCGCGGGGATGCTGTTGCTCCAGGAGTCCGGAGACCATTTTTTCTCCCTGCCTTCATCCCTCGGTCCTTTGCTCCCCCCTGCCTTCCCTCTGTCCCTGTGTCCCTCTGTCTTTCCCTGCATTCCTCACTGCCTCCCTCTCTGTGTTGGTTAGTCCCTCCCTCCCTCCCTCCCTCCATCCCTCCCTCCCTGCCTTCCAAAGTCTCTCTGCACATCCTTCCATCCCTCTAGGTCTCCCGTTCCTCTCTCCACCTGTGCCTACCTTCCCTTCCGCCTGGAAGGATCAGCATCCCGGGTGTACCCGGTGTCTGGGTCTGTGTACAGCCGCAAGGCGCTCCACGGTGCAGCTCACCAGGAGCCGCAGAGGCGCGAGTTAGCGGCGGCGGTGGAGTGGAGGGGTGCAGAGGTGAGCCCCGGGAGGAGAGGCCTGGACGCTGCCCAGGCCCGGTGTTTTCGCGGGGCCGGGGAGTCCCACCCAGCCGGGGAAGGGCGCGCATGGTGCCGGTGAGGTGTAGCCGGTGGTCGAGGCCGGGTGGGTTTGCTGAAGGCAAGAGAGCTCTGTAGGGCTGCTCCCACAGAGGCCAGGTGGCTGACCCTAAACCAGCGTGCTGATAGGCAACCCGCCTGCTGGTACCTGGGCCGGCTCTCGGATCCCCGGGATGCCCAGGAAAGAATGGCAGTTCTCCTTTGTGTGAAGTCTCTCACCGGGCCCAGTCCTAGGAGACAGGAATGCCAGGCGGGTCAGCCCAGAGGGAAGACACGCCCCTCCATACCCAGCCAGGTGTTCCCCGCTAAAGAGAGTCCACCGCCCTGCTGCGACCCCGTACCCAGCCGGCGTCCTAAAGCTCCTCCAGCAGAGCACGGTAGTCCTCCTCACTGTGGGGTGGTTCCAGCCCGGCGGGCTCTACCGATTCCTGCAGCTCCCCCGGGGCCTTGGTTTCCTAGGAAAGTGTCGCCTGCCAAGAGATTCTCGCCATTAGCTCATCCAGCAGCAGGGGCCGGAGGGTGGAGATGGCCCATGCTCCCTAGGGCCTTGGGAGGGTGCCGGACAGCTTGCATCTGCTCACATGGCTGAGGCCCTCCGGAAGGCATGGTCTGGGAAAGGTGGAGCTGTCCTGGCTTGGGATTCAGACGCCACCCCGGCGACCTGGGGACCCTGACCCCAGGCCCACCACGGATTCCCCTGGGACCTTGGTGGTGCAAGCACGCCTTGGCCCTGTGGCCCAGCTTGGTCTGGCTGTGCAGCGGGGCCCAGCCAGGCCCTCCTGCGAGTCCCACTTTGAGCATTCTTGGCGGGGGTTGCCCGAGCCACCGAGGCATCTGAGTGTGGGAGAGGGACCCTTTGGGAGGAGCCAGGGCGGAGTAGGCAAAATCTCCGCCTGCCGGGGCCACCGACCAGGGAGCAGGGTGACACCCACCGGGGGCCACGTTGCAGGGGTTGCCTGCGTGCGCTGGCTCCCTGCCACCCTATCTCGGTTGACTGGCCCTTGGATTCTGAAACCAGACGTGAATCCTGGACTCCGGTAGGCCCGTCTCTGGCCAGTCCTTCCCTGGTGGCGATGCCTGGAAAGTGATCTTTCTCATAGGCTCGGAGCAGCAGGGCCGTCTGGGATGGGGTGACGGAGGTCCGCTTTCGCCTGCCTTCTTGCGGGCTGCGTCGCCCCAGCCAGGGCGGAGATTCCCGCTGGTGCTGCCTCAGCTCGCGTGACCTCTTCTTCTGAAACCAGATCTTGACCCAGGGCTCCGGAACGCCGATGGCCTGGGCCAGCCTTTCTGTGTTGGCGATGCCAGGGTATGGGTTGGGCTCAAAGCTTGACCGCGGGCTTTCGCTTTGCCTCAGTCCCAGACAGGTCTCCTCCGCCCGTCCCTCGTCCTCAGGCTTGATTGGGGAGGTGCGTTCGAAGGTGTGGAGAGCCAGCCATGGGGGCTTGTCGCCTGGCGTTCCAGTCCGGCCAGGAGGCCAGCACAGACAGCCAGCGGCTCTTACGAAGGCCCAAAGGCAGGGAGTCTCCACCCCTTCTTGCCTGCTGCTGAGCCCTGGGACAGCCCGCCCTCGCCCTCCGAGGGGCCCCAGGGCAATGATGCCACTGGGGGGTGGTGGTGCTGGTGGGGGTGGTGGCATTGGGTGAGGTGGGGTTGGGGGGCGTGGGAGGGAGTGCGGGCGTTGTGAAGGCGGAAGGCGGAGGGAGTAAGGGTTAGGGGTTGAGTTTGGTGGGGCTGGCTCCGGGCCTCTCCAGGGATCCTGTGGGAACTGGAAGCCCCTCCCTGGGTTCCCACGCGTCTTCAGCAGGGAGAAACCAGCCTGGAAGGGTGGAGTGGAGTGTGGAACTGAACCTCCGTGTGGGTCTTGAGTTTTTTTTAAAGGCCCCCTCTCCGCAAAGACACCCAATGCCTGTGGGTGTCGCCATTGCCGTGACAGTCTCACCCACGCTGGTGTGTGGCTCCCGTCAAAGACCAGAACGAAACCCCAGAGACAAGATACATCCCCGGCGTGATGGCTTGAAGATGAATTCCCGTGTCACCTGCTGATGGATAGTCTACGAGATGTGGCCGGTTTGGAGGGAGGCGAGAAGAGATGCTGCACTTCCTCCCTTGCCTGAATGTTTCTGGAGTGCCCGCAGGGGTGTTCGAGGCTAAACCATCAACATGGTCAGCCTCGGAGTTGGGAGTGGGGCGGAGGTCCACCTGACTACCGGCCACCTTACCAGAGGAGCGGCGTCGTGGAATCCGAAATCAGGCTTCACTCCTCCTGAGTGTGGCTCCTCTGTGGTCGGTGGTCGGGGCTGTCGGCCTGGTGCTCCACCGCAGGCCTCGGCCTGGGATATGTGGTCAGTAAACCACGTGAGTGAATACCTCACGGCATCCCGAGTCCCTGTGTTTTGTCTTTGAGGAAACCGCCCATTCGCTTAGGCTGACAGAGCGGTGACGAGAGCCACCGGCTGCGCCCATCTCAGCCGGCATTCGGCAACGTTTCCCTGGGTGTGGGACTGCTCTTGCCCCAGGAGTCCGAGGACCGCACACTCCCTGCCTTCCTCCCTGGGTCCCTGCTCCCCTCCCGCCCTCTCTGTCCCAGTGTCCCTCTGTCTTTCCCTCCCTTCCTCACTGCCTCCCACTCTCTGTCAGTCAGTCCCTCCCTTCCTCCATCCCTCCCTCAATGCCTTCCAGAGTCTCTCCGCCCATCCTTCTGTCCCTCTAGGTCTCCCGTTCCTCTCTCCACCTGTGCCTGCCTTCCCTCCCGCCTGGAAGGGTCAGCATCCCGGGATTGTGCCCGGGGTCTGGGGTCTCGCGTGCAGCCGTAGTCGCTCCCACGTTCACCAGCTCTGGGAGGTCCATGAGCGTGCGGGTTGGCGATGTGATGGTGGGCGGGCACAGAAGCGACGAAGTCCCGGAGGGAGGAAGCCTGAACTGCCGGTGTTTGGCTGGGGCGGGGCTCTCCACCAGCTGGGGAAGGGGCGGCGGGGAAAGGTAGCCGGTGGCCAGGCAGGGGAGTGGGGTGGCAGAAAAGCAAAGAAACTCTGCGGGGCTGCTCCCTCAGGAGGCCAGGTGGCTGCCATATTGGCGTGCACGTTGAGCGGCAGGCCTGCTGAGTAACAGCGGCTCTGGGATCCCAGGATGCCGAGGAAGAAGGCACTTCTCCTTTGTCGCGGCATCTCACGGGCCCAGTCTAGGAGGCAGAATGCCAGGCGGGTCCCAGCCCGGAGGGAAGACCGCCCGCCATGCTAACCATGTTCCCCTCTTGAAAGGAGGCCACCCGACCACCAGCGACCCGTCCCATCCCGTCCTAAAGCTCCTCCCAGCCGAGCCCGTTGTTTCTTCCTGGAAGGGTGGTTCAAGCTGCAGCCGGAGCTCTCCGTCCTGCAACTCCCGAGGGCCTGGGTTTCACAGAATGGTCGCCTGCTGCAGAATCTCTGGGTACCCGGGAGCTCATCCAGCAGCAGGCCGGAGGGGAGTGGAGACGAGCGCTTGAGGCTCCTGGGGTTGTGGGGTGGGCGCCCAGATGGCTTGCATCTGCTCCTGCGGTGCAGAGCCCTCCGTGGGCACAGTCTGGGGAGGTGGAGCTACCCCGGCTTGGGGTTCCCATGCCGCCCCGGCGACCTGGGGCCCCTGGCACCAGCCTCACCACGGACAGACCTGGGACGTGGGTGGTGCAAGCATGCCTTGGCCCTTTATCCCAGCTTGAGCGGGCCCTGGCTCTCCCACTGCGCAGGGGCCCGGCAGGCTGTCGCCCTTCGGGTCCCGGTCCCGAACGCATTTTCGAGAACAGAAAACCACCGAGGCATCTGAGGGTGGGAGGGCCTTGCCGGAGGAGCCAGAACAGCTTGGGAATAATCCCTCACCGCCCGAGGGGCCGATCAGGGGAGCAGGGTGACACGCTGGGGGCGTTGCAGGGGCGCCTGCGGCGCCCGGCACCCTGCCACCCGGTCCGGGGTGCTGTGCTCGTGTCTGAAACCAGGCGGTGAATCCTGGACTCCGGGGGAGGCCAGTCCCTCTGTCGAACTCCTACCCGTGGTGGCGATGCCTGAAAACAATCTTTCTCAAGGCTGGAGCAACAGGGGCCATCTGGGATGGGGTGATGGAAGTCGCGATAGCCTGCCTACTTGCAGGCGCGTCTCCCCAGCCAGGCGGAGATTCCGCTGGTGCTGCCTGCTGGCAGTGACCTCTCGTTCTGAAACAGATGCAGACCCTGGATTCGGAGCATTCGATGACCTGGACTAGCCGTTCTCTGGTGGCGATGCCCGGATACGGGTTCCGCTGAAAGCAGGCTCGCAGGCCCTCGTTTTGCCTCGGGGTCCAGATGAGTATCCTCCGCCGTCCTCCTCCTTGGGCTTCTGCGGGGAGGTGCCGTTTGAAGGTGTGGGGAGAGCCATTGCGGGGAGCACCGCACAGAATTCCGGTACAGCCAGGAGGCCGGCGCAGACAGCTGGCAGCCCTTGGGAAGGCCCACAGGCAGGAGGCTAGAAATCGCTGCTGCTTGCCTTTGAGCCTGGGACAGCCCGCCCTGCGCCTTCGAGGGTCCCCAGCCTGCCATGCCCCGAGGCGTGAGTGGTGGTGGGGGTGAGAGCGGCGTGGATGAGGTGGGTTGGGGGGGTGGTAGGGGTGGGGCCGGAGGCCAGAGAGACGCAGCAGAAGAGGGGAGAGCTGGAATGGGTGAGGGGGCTGTGTTTCAGGCAGGCCTGTGTCTCCGGGCCTCTCCAGGGATCCCGTGGGAACTGGAAGCCGCTCCCTGGGTTCCCACGCGTCTTCCGCAGGGAGAAGACAGCCTGGAAGGGTGGAGTGGAGTGTTGAGCTGAACCTCCGATTGTGGGTCTTGAATTTGGGCCCCCCCTCTCCTTGAAGACACCCGATGCCTGTTGGGCAATGCGGCATTTAGCCGTGACAGACTCACACTTGGGTGTGTGGCTCCCGATCAAAGACCAGAGAAACCCAGAACCAGATACATCCCAGTGATTGATTGTGATGGATTCCCGTGTCCCTGCTTGATGGGGGAGTCTGCCCGGTGTGAAAGCCCATGAGGTTTTGGGAGAGGGAGGGAAATGAAGGGGTTGCTGCTCATCCTCCCTTCCCTGGATGTTTCAGAGTTGCCACTTGAGGGCTCCCGGAGCTCAAGCAATCAACATGGTCAGCCTCGTGGTGGGGTGTGGCGGGAGAGGCGTTAGCTTCGGCCCCTTACTGAAGAATAGCGGCGTGGAATCGAAATAAGGCTTCAATCCTCCTGAAGTGCTTGGCTCCCTCTGTGAGGTGGGTGTTAGGGGCGCTGGCGGTCTCGCTCGCCCGTGAGGCTAAACCTGAGGATAATGATGCTGGTAAACCATGTGGTGAATAACCCACAGCAACCTGAAAGTCCGTCTTTTGTCTTTCTTTGAGGAAACAGCCCATTCCTAAGGCCTTTATGGAACGAAGAAGAGGCGTCGGTGCCTCACCACCTCGCCCAACCCTCCCAGCCAGCGCGGTGCCACCGTTTTCCGGGCACAGGGCTGCTGTTACTCAGGAGTAAGGGCCTTTTCTCCCTGCCTTCCTCCCTCGGGTCCACTTGCTCCTATCGCCCACCCTCTGTCCCTGTGTCCTGTGCTTTCCCTCCATTTCACCCAATACCTCCCTCTCTCATCGGTCTGTCCCTCTCCCTCCTTCCACCATCCCCCCTCCCTGCTTTACAAAGTCTCTCCGCCCATCCTTCCATCCCTCTGGTCTCCCGTTCCTCTCTCCCCCTGTGCCTGCCTTCCATCCCGCCTGGAAGGGTCAGCATCCCGGGTGTGCCCGTGTTCTGGGGTCTGCGTGCAGCAGCCAGGCGCTCCGCGGTGGCGCTCCTGGGAGCCGCAGAACACCAGTTGTAGCGACAGTGGAGTGGAGGCGCAGAGGGGGCGAGCCCCGGGAGGGAGAAGGCCTGGACGCTGCCCGGGCCCGGTGTTTTGCGGGATGGGGGTCTCCACCCAGCCCAAGGATGGGCCTTGCCACTGCCAGAGGGGGGGTTAGCCAGTGGTCATGCAGGGGTGGGGTGGCGGAAAGGCAAGAGAGCTCTGCTGGGGCTGCTCCCACAGTAGGCCAGGTGGCTGCCTGCAACCCTTTGCGTGCGCGGGTATGGCCAACATGCTGGTACCTGGGCCGGCTCCGGGATCCCCGGGACGCCCAGGAAAGAATGGCAGTTCTCCTTTGTGTGGAGTCTCTCACTGGGCCCAGTCCTGGGAGGCAGAATGCCAGGCTGGTCAGCCGGACCGCCCTCCCTTGACCTGCCATGGGTTTGAGGCCACCGCCCGCCCGTGCCGTCCGGCCCGCGTCCTAAAGCTCCTCCAGCAGAGCCCAGTTCTTCCTGAGGGGTGGTTCCCAGCCCGGCGGGCTCTTCCGATTCCTGCAGTTCCCCCGGGGCCTCAGTTTCTAGGAAAGGTTGCGCCTGCTGCAGAAACACTGGGCACGCAGGAGCTCATCGAGCAACAGGCCAGAGGGGAGTGGAGACGAGCGCCGGCTCCTGGGGCAGTGGGGAGAGGTTGCCCGGGGCGGCTTGCATGTGCCCTGCAGCTGGCAGGGAGCCTCCCGAGCGTGAGGCTGGGGAGGTGGAGTACCCGGCAGGGGTTCCAGCCCGGTGACCTGGGGCCCCCATGGCCCCCAACAGCATGGACTGCCCTGGGGCGTGGGTGGCGTAAAGCTGCGCCCAGCCCTGTGGCCCAGCTTGAGTGGGCCCTGGCTGTCCCACCGCACAGGCGACCGGCAGGCCGTGGTGCTGCGGGCCCCCGGTAAACCGGGCATTTGTTCGGGGGGTAGGGAGGCCACCGAGGCGTCTGAGGGTGGGAGAGGGCCCCATCGGGAGGAGCCAGGCGGCATAGGCAAAATCCCAACCTGCCAGAGCCACCCGACCAGGGAGCAGGGTCGGCACCAGCGAGGGGTCCCACTTTGCAGGGGCCGCCTGCGTGCGCCCGGCGCCCTGCCACCCGGTCCCGGGTGCCTGGCCCTTCGGGTCTGAAACCAAAAGTGAATCCTGGACTCCGGAGAACCGTCTATCTGGCTGATCGCCCTGGTGGCGATGCCAGTAAGCGATCGCTTCTCAAGGCTTTCCGGGTGGCAGGGCCGTCTGGGACGGGGTGACGGAGGTGGCCTGCCTTCTTGTGGAGCGTCTCGCTCGGCGGGGAGAGAATTCCCGCCGAGGGTGCCACTCAGCTGGCGTCACCTCTCGTTCTGAAACCAGATCTGGATCCTGGAAGCCGAGCGGCGATGGCCTGGGTCCGTGATGCTCTGGTAGCAATGCCAGTGCGGGTGCACGCTCAAGCAGGCTCGCAGGGCCTCGCGCACCTGGGGTCCAGGCAGTCTCCTCCACCGTCCTGGGTCTCGGGCTTCCCGCGGGGAGGGTGCCGTTGAAAGTGTCGGGAAACCATGCGCCAGTGAGCACCACCGCGGCGTTCGGTCCAGCCAGGAGGCGGCAGGTGTGGCGGCTCTTACAAAGGCCCTGAGCAGGGCGCTCACCTTCTTGACTGTTGCTGAGCCCTGGGACGAACCACCATCCCCTCCAGTGGCCCCAGCGCACTGATGTCCTCGGGGCGTGGTGGTGCTTGTGAGAGGAGAGGACGTGGGTG
This sequence comes from Hoolock leuconedys, assembly GCA_023748175.1. Lineage (NCBI taxonomy): Eukaryota > Metazoa > Chordata > Mammalia > Primates > Hylobatidae > Hoolock > Hoolock leuconedys. The sequence goes on along the minus strand of JAKGGE010000987.1, from coordinate 73 downwards.
AGTGGTGTTAGGACGGGTTGTAGGCTGGGAGCCGGGAGCCAGAACCTAACGGAATGGGGAGGGGAAGGGAGGT
>JAKGGE010001508.1:0-11988 GCA_023748175.1 Hoolock leuconedys | reverse complement strand
GGGGTGACGGAGGTGGCCTGCCTTCTTGTGGAGCGTCTCGCTCGGCGGGGAGAGAATTCCCGCCGAGGGTGCCACTCAGCTGGCGTCACCTCTCGTTCTGAAACCAGATCTGGATCCTGGAAGCCGAGCGGCGATGGCCTGGGTCCGTGATGCTCTGGTAGCAATGCCAGTGCGGGTGCACGCTCAAGCAGGCTCGCAGGGCCTCGCGCACCTGGGGTCCAGGCAGTCTCCTCCACCGTCCTGGGTCTCGGGCTTCCCGCGGGGAGGGTGCCGTTGAAAGTGTCGGGAAACCATGCGCCAGTGAGCACCACCGCGGCGTTCGGTCCAGCCAGGAGGCGGCAGGTGTGGCGGCTCTTACAAAGGCCCTGAGCAGGGCGCTCACCTTCTTGACTGTTGCTGAGCCCTGGGACGAACCACCATCCCCTCCAGTGGCCCCAGCGCACTGATGTCCTGGGGGCGTGGTGGTGCTGGTGAGAGGAGAGGACGTGGGTGAGTGGTGTTAGGACGGGTTGTAGGCTGGGAGCCGGGAGCCAGAACCTAACGGAATGGGGAGGGGAAGGGAGGTGAGGTGGTGGGGATTGCAGTGGCGGTGGGAACTTCCCTTTTCTGCCTCTTCTCCCCAGGAAGTCCTGAAATTTTCTCCAGAGGAAATGGAGTGAAATGAACTCTGGGGAGGCAGCCTTGCAAGGGAAAGGTTGGCCACAGGAACAGGACAGAAGGGAACTTGGATGGTGTTGAGTCATTGTAGACAGTCAGACCTTAGCCTTATGCACTGCTGGATGTGTGTGTGAACCACAGGTCTTTTCAGGACCTGCTGGCAAGGCCTACCTCTGGTTCTCCTGTGCCAAGAGTTCTGATTCCTTCAGCAGCCACCAGTCCAGCTCTGGGCTGGTGGCCCCAACTGCTGAAACTTCTGCTACAGTTCTGTGCTGAAACCTTGCACTACTCTGGCTTTATGGCGGGTGCCATCGTCTTGCTCTTGGTTCTGGCATTCTGCTTCAGCACTTGGCTAAAAGGCCAACCACTGGGTTTGTGGAGCTGGACTTGCAGTGGCCATGACTGCTGCTCTGCAAAGGTTTTCTTTTCTTCCTTTTACATTGTTGTCCAGGCTGGCACTTGAAGGAGCCCAACAGGCCATTACAGTCACACAGTCAAACAAAGATCTTTTAAGAGAACAATCGTCATTTGTTGCTTTCCCAGTTGGCATTTCTGGAGATTGCCGGGATAATCTTGGATGTGCGTCAGCAAGCATGAGCAGGAATCATCTTAATCCTTAACAAGACATACAAATGAATTGGGACCACGTGAAAAGTGTACAAAGAATTTCTCTTTCTTCTTTCTCCTCCTGAATTCCAGCCAGGGCTTTGTATAATTTTGTTGGGGGAGGGAGGGAGTTTCCTTTGATAAGTAACCTGATGCAGAGATGGAACCCTAGGGGTTTCAGCTTTGGGTATCCTCTGGCCACTTTGTGTATTCTGGTACACTCTTTATTCCTGAAGAGTTGCCACCCCAACTCCTGTCTGCATGCAGATCCCCTTGGAAGTCTTAGCTGAAACATGCTTGGACTCTTCCAGTCGATGCCCAAGTCCCTGACTTGAGTAAGCCTCAAAGAGACAGCTAACACAATTCCTGATTCCATTTGATTTTACACAAAGAACCAAATAAGGCTCCCCCACATACAAGGACCTCCAGCTGTTTCCTCTAGGAAGGGAGAGAGAACAGCAAGGATCAAGAGTCTCTCCTCCACAGTTGCTTCTTCCTTGGCATCACCAGTTATGTCATACCTGTCTGAGGGAGACAGAAGGGGCAGAGGGAGAGGTATTTGTTGCCTCCTCTGCCTGCAAAGTGAAATCCCTTGATGCCTGTTGGCAGGACCCTCCTTGAGGGAGTTGAGGAGTTAGGCAGGAAGAGGGAGGGTATGTAGAGAGCCAGCACTTTGTCTCAACAGTGCAAAATTTCAGGAACTTTATTTTCTTGCTTGTTGTATGAAGTCCACTGTGCTTGTTGTTATTGTTATACCAGTTTCATTTATATGGAAATTTGATCTAACTGGCACTCTCAGGATTTTTTTTTTTTCTCACATATTTAGACTAAATTAATTTTAACAAATAATATAACTTTTTTAGTGATTCTTTCTTCCAATTAATTATTCTTTGAAGATTTACTTTTTCTTTTTGCAAAGAATTAAATGAACGTATATATATGAGCATTTATAGATTAGAAAAATCTATGAAGTGTAATCATTGTTTAATTCTGAGGTCGAAATCACCATAGGTTTTCACTATAGATTCTGTGGACCCCAACCTATGGATTCTGTCAGATGGCAAATCTATGGTATTTTCGATTGGATGAAGATCCCTAGACAGAGACTCCTGGTTTGTCATTCTCTCCCTGTATTATTGAGTAGAGGTGAAAAATCCTATAAGCTACATCTTTATATTTTCCTCACTCTTCTCAACCCCTAGTTACAACTTCTAGTATTCCTAATATTAGTTGAAAAAAGAAGTGATCTCATTTCCTAGAAATGTTAATTTAATCACCAGTTATCACTTTGACATTGAGGAAACTTTTTACTGACTGTTTCCAATTAGCTATATGCTTATGTGATTTTTACTTCATCTTTTGACCACTCTATCTAACCAAGGATCACCTAGAATTTTAGAGCTGGGAAGGGTACTTTAGCATCTAGTCCTGGGATGTCAAAATGTGGTTCGGCTTGTTTTGCTGGCCTTATGATCTGTTGGTCAAGACTGGCTGTCTAGAGTGCTTTCTGGAGAATAACTCTGAGGCTGGGTCTGGCTTGGGGAAAAGACTTCTACCTGTTACTACTGAGGTGGTATCTACCACGAGAGGTATGGGAAGAAAGAGTCCTTAGAACTGGTGATATCTATCTGATCTTCTTAGTTCTGATTAAATGCTCTTATTTTATGGTTGTGGACACACTAAAAGTCTGGAGCAATAAAGGTAGCTTTCCAAGATCATCCAGTGAAGTTAATAGAAAAGCCATGACTTGAGCCCACTGTGATGAGGGATTTTCAGTAAACACAGAGGGGAGTAATCTTCTACCTTTTTTAGTCTCTAGTCTTGTTCAAGGGAACTAAGAAAAAAAATGATAGATATTAAGTGTAGGACAAATAATACAGTGAATGAGATATTAACAGATGGGAAACATTGGAAATATATAGAAATAGGTAGGAGTGCTGTGTTTTAGTGGCTCATGCCTACAAGCCAACACTTTGGGAGGCTGAAATTAGGAGGGAGGGATCACTTGAGGCCAGGAGTTTGAGACCAGACTGGACAGCATAGCAAAGCCCTGTCTCTACAAGAAATTTTAAAAAATTAGCCAGGCATGTAGCCATATGTGAAAGCTGAAACTGGATCCTTCCTTACACCTTATACAAAATTAATTCAAGATGGATTAAAGACTTAAATGTTAGACCTAAAACCATTAAAAATCCTACAAGAGAAAACCTAGGCAATACCATTCAGGCCATGAAACATTGAGCCCAAGGACTTCATGTCTAAAACACCAAAAGCAATGGCAACAAAAGCCAAAATTGACAAATGGGATCTAGGTAAACTAAAACTGCACAGCAAAGAAACTACCATCCAAATTGAACAGGCAACCTACAGAATGGGAGAAAACTTTGCAACCTATAAATCTGACAAGGGCTAATATCCAGAATCACAATGAACTCAAACATATTTACAAGAAAAAACAAACAACCCCATCAAAAGTGGGCAAAGGACATGAACAGACACTTCAAAGGAGCATTTATGCAGGCAAAAAACACGTGAAGAAATGCTCATCATCACTGTGCATCAGAGAAATGCAAATCAAAACCACAGTGAATACCATCTCACACCAGTTAGAATAGCCATCATTAAAAAATCAGGAAACAACAGGTGCTGGAGAGGATGTGGAGAAATAGGAACACTTTTACACTGTTGGTGGGACTGTAAGTGGATTCAACCATTGTGGAAGTCAGAGTGGCGATTCCTCAGGGATCTAGAACTAGAAATACATTTGACCCAACCATCCCATTACTGGTATACCCAAAGGACTATAAATCATGCTATAAGGAACTACATGCGCATTATGTTTATTGCGGCACCTATTCCTGAATAGCAAAGAGTTGGAACCAACCCAAATGTCCAACTGGCGATAGACTGGATTAAGAAAATGTAACATATACACCTTGGAATACTATGCAGCCTTAATAAGGATGAGTTCATGTCCTTTGTAGGGACATGGATGAAACCTAAGGAAAACATCATTCTCAGTAAACTATGCAGCCGGGACAAAACACCACACACATGACACTCACTCATGGAGTTGGGGAATTGAACAATGAACTCATGGACACAGGAAGGGAACATCACACTCCAGGGACTGTTGTGGAGTTGGGGGAGGGGGAGGGACAGCATTAGGAGATATACCTAATGCTAAAATGGCGAGTTAATAGGTGCAGAAATCCAGCGTGGCACATGGATACATATGTAACAAACCTGCATTGTGCACATGTACCCTAAAACCTAAAATTATAATAAAAAAAATTAGCCGGGCATGGTGGCAGGTACCTGTAGTAAATTAGATAATTTGAGAGGCTGAAGCTGAGGATCACCTGAGCTGGGGAGTTCCAGGTTGTAGTGAGCCGTGATTGCACCACTATACCTGCTTGGGAGACAGAAAAAAGGAAAAATAAAAAATAAGTAGAGAAAAAAAGCATGTTGTAATAAATAATGTCTGGTCATTGTCCCCACTACCGTCACACAGCTCAAAAGTACTTGAATTTCTGATAGGTACTACTTCATGTTACCGAGGTGGCTCAAGCAGGGTTCCTAGATAGTTTAAGAAGGATGTAGGCTGATCATCAGAAAGCATCTGCCAGAATTAGAGGTTGGAACTTTCTAGCAGTCTAGGCCTCCGGGAGGGGAGAGGGAGCTGAGATTGAGTTTAGCTACATGGCCAATGATGCAATCAACCATACTTACCTAATGAAACTCTGAAAAAACTTGGCTTACTGAGGTTTGGAGGAGCTTCCTGTTGTTAAACACATTGATGTGCTGGGAGTGACATGCTCTGACTCCACGCGGAGATGGCATAGACACTATATCTGGGGGGGCCCTCCCAGACCTTACCTTATATGTGTCCTTATAATAGACCTATAATTGTTAAGTGTAGTGGTTTTAGTGAGTTCTGGGTGAGTCATTCTAGTGAATTACCAAAACCTGATGGGAAGCTGTAGAAAACCTCAATTTGTAATCAGCTGGTCAGAGGTGTGGGAGGTCTGCTGACTTCATTGGTGGCTGGCACCTGAAGTAGAGAGCTTAGTGTGGGAGCACCAAGCACCAATGTTACTCCAGGTAGGTGTTACCCAGGTAAGCGGCTCAGAATTGAATCGTGTAGTTCACCCAGTTAGTGCAAAATGGAAAAGAAGGTATAGGCTGAGGGAAAATCAATCAAAAAGGAACAAGTGTGTGTCCCAGAGAACCCTATAATGCTGTCCTGAGGCACCAGGAGCCTCCCAGAAAGAAAAGCAGGTGGGGGCTGAGTACAGGGATTGGACCTCCTCCATATCCCTTTTCTCTTCCATCATTCAGGTAGCCAAGCTTCCTTCTTTCTCCCCACACAACATGAGACCCGTAATTCTCTGAGAAATGATTTGGTAGGGTTTCTATTACGCAGTTACTGATGCCATTGGAGGGTGAGGTATGGGATTGAAAACTGGCATTAAATACATTGAGAGGTCTATACTGAATTTTGGGGTCCTTAGTCTCATGTTTTATTCTACTCACAGAAGACCCAGTTGCTTATAATGGCACTCTCCACAATTTCTAACCCGCAGAACAGTATGGAGACTCTTCTGTGAGAGACTGTAAATAACTCTAGAGTAAGACCTCCAATACTGATATATGGTGAATTTCCCAAACACAAAGATGGGCTCACTCTTGGTCAACATGAAATGAAACCACTGAATGACAACCCATTCACCTCTTCTCAGCTAGTCCTTCAGTCTTAAAACAATACGAATGGACAATCGGTGTCACCACATGTTTGGGAAAAGAGGCCAACATCAGAGAGAGAGAGAGAGAGAGAGAGAGAGAGAAGGGTGGGGCGGTGTGGCGGGAAGACAGAGACCAAACAAACAAACAAATGAAAACCTGGAAGAAGAATGAGAATAAGAAACAAAATACAACTTCAAAGAAACCCCTCAACCCTAAACTTACTACCCCAGAAAGATGAGACAATATTATAAGAAAAAAAAGAGAGAGAGAGAGAGAATAAGACACTCTGCTAGCTACGCGACCTAACACAAGCATAACATCTCTGGATCACTTACCAAATAGAATAACAATAGTACCTTCCTTTGTTGAAGATTAAATGAAGTATTATATCTAAAGCAAATTCTAGACAATGCCTGGTTTATAAGTAATATTAGTTATTATTATGCCTTGCTATTAGTTCTTAAGTGCTGTTACTAAGAAAAGGCTCTTGGAAATGAAAAATAATATATAAAATTGATACAGAACGGTTGACAGGTAGAATTGAGTAGACTTTAGAAAGCAGAACAAAAATACAAAGAAATGGAACATAGAAGAGAGAGAAAGATAAAATTGGAAGGCTTAATCAGGATATCAAGCATGGACTTCTGTAAGTTCCATAGAGAACAGAAAAAACAAATGAAAGGGAGATTATTACATAAATACCAGAAGATGCCAAATAGGATTTGAGTCACAAATTTCTTATTGATTGAAAGAGCCCTCTTAGGAGGGTACTCAGGGACGCGCAGTTCCCTAGCAAATAAGGAGTAACTAAGAGAAACCTAAGAGAGAGTGAGAGGTAATGGGTTCTTTAGTAAGGGAAACTAGGGATGACCTAAGCAAGTGAAGTAAGCCAAGAAAACAAGAACCAAAATGAATCTGAGAGCAGAACCCCAGGGTAGAGGCAGGTGGGGAATAGAACTGGGAGGCTGTCTGCGGCATTTGGAAAAAATGACAGATCAGTTTGAGCAAAATTAGTAATAAGTAGAAGGAAAATTGAGCAGATAAAAAAATGAGGCAAATGTTAATTCCAGGGAAAACAAAAATAACAAAACAATAAAGTAAAACCCACAAGACCCAGCAGTGAAAAACGCTTAGTAGGTATAAAAATATAATGTAGGCTGAAGTGCAGTGGCTCACGCCTGTAACCTAGCACACTTTGGGAGGCCAAGGCAGGTGGGATCCCTGAAGTCAGGAGTCTCGAGACCAGCTCCGGCCAACATGGCAGAAACCCCGTCTGTACTAAAAAATACAAAAGTTAGCTGGGCGTGGTGGTGGGTGCCTGTAATCCCGCCACTGGGGGAGGCTGTGGCAGGAGAATCACCTGAACCTGGGAGGCAGAGGCTGCAGTGAGCCGAGATCACACCACTGGCTGACTCCAGCCTGCGACAGAGTGAGACCTCTGTCTCAAAAAAAAAAAAAAAACTATATATATATATATATATATATATATGTATATATGTAAACATACAAGATTGATTAACTGAACATTCTGAGGAAACCATATTGGGGAGTGATAAGTTGAGAGAAAAATGGGAGTGTTAGTGTTTCAAGAGAGCCAAACCTCAAATTGACCAATTTCTGTGTCCTGAGTCAGCAAGCCTCATTTGACAACCCCTGCAAAGGGGTACACCATGAACCCTGCATGCCAACCAAAAAGGTCCATGTGTGAAAAAGCATTACTCGGAATATTGAGACTCAGGCAAAATTGTGGGACACTATGTCTCGAGATACAGGTATCAAATGAGATGAGTCTCCATATTTGCCCCCCCAGATTGCTGCCCTGAGAGCAATCTGAGATCATGGTGCAGGGGAGTAGGAATGCAGGGTAATTGGGGTGGACTCTTGAGTTGAGAAAATTGAGCTGGGAGGGGAGACCAGGGTGTGGCTGGAGTCTCTGTGGGGAAGTACCAGAGGGAAAATGTTCACCAAATGAGCTCCAGAGATCTGCAGAGGTGTTCTCAAGTCAGCTGGGTGCTGGACGTATTTGCATGTTGAGAAAATGAACCACGGTTAGGGGAAAGAATCATCAGGAAGGCATTAGGGGAATGATTAATGGTGCCCATAAAGGTTCGTACAAGGTAGAAGGGAAATTCAGTACGTTAGAGAGACGTGAAAGATATACCCAAATTGAGATATAGATGAAAACTGCTAAATCTGAGATGAAAATGCACCTAAACTAACAGAAGATTATACATCACTGAAGAAAAGATGAATAAACCTGAAGAGATAATGATCAAACCACCCAAAAATAAACACAGAGAAAAAAAGATTTAAAACAGAGAAAGCATCTGTGAGCTATAGGATGACTTCAAGCAGACATATATATAGATGTAATTGTTGGTTCCTGAGGGTTGGGGAGAAAAATATGTGAAGATGTAATGATAAAATTTTTCTAATTTGATGAAAACTGTAAACCCACAGATTTAAGAAGGCAACAAACCCCAAGCACAAGAAGTATGAAAATAAACTACACCAAGGTATAATCAAGATATGTAAAATCTGTGATAAAGTGGAACGCTTTAAAAATATGGACTATACCTAGAAGAAGCCATAAAACAGCTAAAAGTGGTTGTCTGTGGGAGATGGATGCTGGGATAGGGGCGAGAGTGGGAGAGTACTGCTATTCTTCATTGGTAAACCCTTAGTACCATTAACAGTTTTAAAATCGCAGTATATTATTTGAAAAAAAATAAAAAAGTAAAGAACAATGAACAAGCAAAAAAATTCCCAGGATTGAAATACCAACAGTCAAGCTGAAGACAGAGATGCAGCCAGAGGTCTGAGGCAGGCCTGGATGAGCATCACTACTGCAGAATAGGGCACAATAGAATGGAGATTTTCACCAGCCGTTTGAGGGAGTGAACAGTGTGAAATTTCAATTCCAATTGTTGGTGAGCATTTTCAGTACTGTCACAACTTCTTTTCTCTGTCACCCTTCTCCAGGACCTTGAGGGGAATGGAGAGATGGGGCACAGTTAAGTGCAACAGTGGGGAGAGGTTTGAGGCCCCTATCTTGGTAGGACTTAGGGAGCACGCTACTGAATAACAGAGGTTACAGAAGGAGTAACTGACAGAGCTGTTATTCTGGGTTTCACATTTTTTTTTGTCTAGATGGTGTCAGTTGTCTCTAAATGTTCTCTCGGCTCACATCGCCCCTCCCATACTCCATCCCTTCGGGATGGATCTTTATGAAAATGAATCTAATCAAGTCATCCTGCTTTAGATCTATTGTTGTCTTGGTGACAGGTCTGTACTGTATGGTCAGCCTTGTTTCCTCATTCCCTCCCATGCCTCCCACTGGACCTTTGATCCAACCTTGTTGGAGCTATTTGCAGCACCATCATTGTTCCCAGCCTTTAAGAGTTTGTTTCTTTGCACAGTGTTCCCTCTTCATGGAAGGTCCTCCCCTCAGTAATCTCTCCCTCCATACCCATCTCTTTACCCTTGCTAATATGATCTCTTCAAGTAGTATAGTATGTCTCTACACAACTCGTGTTTACTTCCATGCATGAGTCTTAGGTTTTCATTGTCAGTTTATATCTCTGTACCCTCTAAGTGGGGTCTATTGGAGTCATTTAGGTATTTACAAGCTGCTAATCCCTTTCTAGGTGCCACCTTGCATGTGTACACATAAGGAATCTTAGAGGGTACTGTAGGCATCTTCATTCATCAGCACCTTAGTTATTTTACGGGCACATAAAATTAGAGAACAACTGGTTTATATGAAGGCATGAACCTTACCTTTTATCACCAGAGCCTCGCTATAGTGACGTAAGTACAGAGAGAGAGTTCCCAAAATATGTGAATAAACAGCAGGGTATTGAATGAATGGTGGGGCATGGAAAGAGAGAGGGATGTTGTCAGGGAATGTGAATGATGTACTTGGAGTCTATGATCGGTAGCTGTGGGAAGCAAGGGCAGATCCTCATATTTTACTCCCCTAATGCCACAGAGTGCGGAGGGAGTTTGAAATAAACTCTTAGGCAATAGGGATCCCCTAAACAATACTTTAAATGATGTTAAGGAAAACTGTCCGTGCTCGGTATTTAGTGGATTTGGGTTGAGAGAGGCCGAAAGCAGGGATGCCAGACAGGGCAGGCAGGTAGAAGGTGCAGACTTGGCTCTGGTAGAGCAAAGAATTTTGAGGAACATCTGGCCATCTCTTGGTAGCTGATTCCATCTTGGTAACCCAAGGCAGATGAAATTCAAGAGGAGTCTAAGATTTGAACCCCACATGTCCAAGAAAATAGTGGGTTCCATGGCAGGATCAAGGAACATTGGGAGGGGGGGAACCACGCGGAAAGTGGAGACTTGTGAGTTCCATTTTGGACTGTTGAGTTTGGGAAGCTAAGGGTCAAGGGTTGCTGAATGCTCTTGCAACCATTCATGGGAAAAATATTGAGTGCCAAAGAAGTAGTGCCTTTATCTTTGACATACATAGCCTGGTGGAGTAGAAAGAAAAATAAGAGCTGTAAAAAATTATAATAATTGAATAAATGTGTATAATATAGATACAGAATTTGGGGAATAGAAGAGGGACTGACTGAACATCACTGAAAGCACTTTGTAGAGGGAACTTTGAGTTTGTCTGAAGAATAATTAGAACCTTACCTGAAGGAGAAGAGAAGTAAATGGCATTCCAGAGCTAGAACAGAAATGAGCAAGCAGGTGAGAGGGCAGGATGGATTTGGTGACAGATTTGTTTTGTGCTGTTGAACTCAGGTTACAAGTGATAGGAATGCTGGAAGATAAGATGAAACCCTAGATTAAATATTGCTATTGTAGGTGTTTTAAGCTAAGCAAAAGAGTTTGGATTTTTTCCAGAATGATAGAGTGAGTGTCTAAGCAGGGTGCAGCATTACTAGTTTTATTATTGAAGGAATATAGATTGGTTCTACTAGCAGAGCGGAGGCTGTGGGATTGAGTGGGGGACTATTGCTGAAAAATGGTTGAGTGTTGTTGCAGTAGTCTAAGAGGGTAATAAGGATCTCTGGTCATGGCAGTGGTAATGGAGATGTGGAGGCTGTACTTGGTGAACAATTGGAAAAGGGTTGAACATGGGGAAAGAACAGGGGAACCAAAGATAACTCAGATTTCTAGCTCTGGAGTTTGGGTTGACACCTTTCTGTGACAAATGGATAGAAAAAAGTCCCAAACCCCACCCTCAGAATGTGATTTCATTTAGAGATAGGGTCTTAAAGAGGAGATCTGTTAGTGGGCTCCATCTCCACTCAAGGACTGGTGTCCCTTTTTTAGAGGAGTAAGAGGCACCAGATAAGTGCCCTGCGGAAAAGGCTCTGTGAGGGCTCCAGTGAGAAGGTGATCACCTGCAACCCAAGGAGATAAACAGGAAAAGCCAAACCCAAGCAACTCCTTAATCTTGAAATTCCAGTCTCTAAACCGTGAGAAATAAATTGCTGTTTAAGCCACCTAGGCTGCGGTAGTATTCTGTTATGGCAACTGTAGCAGACCAACGACATACTGAGTCTGGAAACTTTGAGATACCTTGGTGAGATGATGTGCAGCTGGCTGATATAGGGAGCTTAGACTAGAAAAAAAAAAGATTGAAATTTGTCAATAATAGATGATTAAACAGACCATTTTACCTCTCTGAAATCTGACTGTGAAAGGAATTCTGGCAGAAAAGAATCTTAGGAGAAGAGGATTTGATCTACAGCTGGAGGAAGGGACCGGGAAGAGACAGAAGAGAGTACATGTACGATGGTTGCTGGAAAGGGCAGGAGATGGTTCTAGAGCAGAGATGAAGGGTTAGCTCCTGGAAGACAGGTGGAGTTGCAAGACAAGGGCTGGGGCTACCATGCACAATTTCAGAGGTCAAGGTAAGAAAGCTCCCAGAGGCCAGGGCGAGTGGCTCAATGCTCTGTAGTCCCAGCACTTTGGGAGGCTGAGGCTGCATGGATCATGAGGTCAGGGGAGATC